>JAAGAY010134326.1:0-67616 GCA_011801015.1 Ardeotis arabs
CATCCATCTCATCTCCTCTCCACTTCTTGCAGCCGGGCCGGGCTGAGTTGGGCCCAGTCGGCCGCCTGGCGAGAGGCCAGAGGGTGAGGCCTGCAAGGCCCACGAGGCCTGCTCCTCCCCCTCTGCGCCTCTGCCCCCGCTCAGCTTCTTCACATCTTGTCTTCTTTTTTTTTTTCTGTTTTCCCCTTCTTAAATACGTTATCGCAGAGGCATTATCACGGGACATTCTGCTACCAATCGGCTCGGCCTTGGCCAGCAGCAGGTCCGCCCTAGGCCCGGCTGAGTCCACTAAACAAAGGGGAGCAACTAGCAGTTTCCTACAGAAGCTTCCACCTTAGGCCCCCCCTCACCAAACAAAACCACAACATCTGACTGAAATCCTTAAGGCTAATATGCCTCAATTTAAAATTGCAAATTAATATTACAATGTGTGGAGCTTAGTTTTTAAAGATCAAATATTCCCAAAATTCATTGAAAATCTTGCATCATACTCTTACATATTGTGTTCTATTCTGAGTGATGTTTCCCCAGTGCAGCATGTGCTGTTTGGGGAAGAGAAATATACCAAGTTAAAAACTGTAATATACTGTCAGTAAAATCTAATTTTTTTTTTTTTTTAAGGTGAGGTGGAGCTTCTGGAGCCACCAGAGAAGTAAATGGAAACTGTAGATGAGAAACAAGCACTCCGTCCAGATAAAAGCAATTCTGATAAGTCCTTTCATTTAACTAAATACAGCATTAAAATCCTGAGTTAAATTATTTCTACATTAGTACTATGAAGAGTAAAGTAGATGTCTTTAAGAGATCAATCTGGAGGTCTTTTTTTTTTTTTTTTTTAAATTCCATATGAATTTGCCTATTGGTGAAGAGTTCCATTCTTCAATACCCCAGAAACTGGGTACTTTTCCCCCTTATTTCTATGACTATTTCTTCCCACTGTAATGTGCTAATGAACTTCCTCTACATTGGTGCATCCAAATGACTTACATACTAACCAGCAATAGGTAGAAATGAAAATTTACTCTCCATTACCTCTGTGAAATTTTCTGAAATATAGTTTGAATAAAATCTGAAGCTTGAATTTGGACAGATTTTATTGAAGCCTAATTCAAAAGTAGAGCACAAGGAGGTAGAGAGAATGAAGGAATGAAGGAAAAGAAGTTGCTCTGCTCTGTAGGACAGCAAGGACAAAAAAATTAATAATGTAGTGATACAGGCTGTGGCTGACAAGCCAAAAGGGGAAACTACAACTACAATTCTGCTCCACTGAAGTTGTTTAATATGGTATGCATCACTTCTCAGGAGTTGGTTTTGTTAGAGATTTTTCAACACATGAAGAATACTTGATATAGCTTTCGCTTCATGCAGATAAGTTTAAAGGAGCCAACAGCTGCAATTTTTTTTTTTTTCCAGAAAAGAAGAAAACAACAGATAACAGTCCAGACCTTCAGATCTTTCATGTTGAAGTTAAGACAATATTTGAATTTCTGAAAAAGATAAACAAAGTTTTTTGTGTTCTCTCACAAGATTTGGAAGTAAGAAGGTAATAATCTCAGGTGCAGAGACATATTGTTAGAAAAGGGGAATAATACATTTTATTTAGTTCAATAAGAAATAGCAGAAAATAAGTTTATGAGGGTTTTTTTTTTCCATTTTCATAGCAGAAAATATTTCCCACTGTTATGTTTTCAAATGATGCCCAATACTTGAATGTGCCATCATCTACATTACGTCTCTGACACTTACTAGCCTACTGATAGGGAGATTTGAGTTCTCCTATGTTTTGGAGTGTTAAAGATACCAGTCTAAAAAATACTTTTGATTTTTCTCATTAGATTGTAAGAATTCGAAATATCCATTAGTTTATTGAGAATCCCTGAGCCATTTTCCACCAGATTCTTAGAATGAGATCCTATGTTCATTGGAGCCAAGAACAAAAACTCTTAATCTTGAAATTCAAACAATTACTAGACAAAAATTCTTAGTGAATCTTACACACTCAGCACTCACTATTAAAACATGCTGGATCTCAGGTTATCTGTCTACTTGAATTTACTTGTCTTGTGCATGCTTACATACATTTTACATCAATTACAAATTACATCAATCCACAGGACCTTCGGCTTATTCAGAAGGGGCATTGCTCATTTAGTGAGCAACAGTTCTTGGTTAATGTTCATTGTTCCATGTTTAGCCCCAGGTCTGTCTTACCAGATGCTAATCAAACCTTATTCTGAAAATAAAATTATTAATTTTCTTGGAAATTTTGCTCACGTGCTCATTATTACAGTACCCTGCTACTTCTCTAACATTAATTGCTTCCTCCATACTCCTCTAAGGTAGGCTACCTCAGATTTTCAGATGCAAAGGAGACGCATAGAGGGACTTAGCAAAAGGACTTCTATGTTAAGGTAGTCTGTGCTATGATACTCAAGATTTCATTGGGTTCATCACAGAGGCAATGATAAAACAAAATCAGTCGATACCAAGGGCCAAGATTTCAGATTATCACTTGCTTAGGTGCTAATCACACATTCCTGAATACAGAATGCAGATCTGAGTTGAAATATCTGGATCGTTTGTTTTTAAGCTGATGGCAAGAGGCCAGCATATCTGAGTCAAGAACTGCTGGTCAAACTAAAGGGCAAGAAGGAAATGCACAGACAGTGGAAGCAGGGACAGGTGTCCTGGGAAGAGTCTAGAAATGTTGTCTGATTGTGTAGGGATGGGGTCAGGAAGGTCAAGATGCAACTTGGCAAGGGATGCCAAGAATAGTAAGAAGGGCTTCTATAGGTATGTCAGTCAGAAAAGAAAGGTCCCAAGGAACATGACTGGCAAACTGGTAGCAATGAATGAGGAGAAGGCTGAGGTACTCGACAATTTTGTTGCCTCAGTCTTCACTGGCAATCTCCCTTCTCACGCCTTTTGAGTGGATGAAATGCAAGGCAGAGACTGGAGGAGGAAAGCCTCTCCCACTGTAAGAGATCAGGTTCCTGACCGCCTGAGAAACATGAACATACATAAATGTATGGGACCTGACGAGATGCATCCCAGAGTCCTGAGGGAATTCGCTGATGTAGTTGCTAAGTCACTCTCCATGATATTTAAAAAAGTCATGGCAGTCAGGTGAAGTAATCAGTGACAGGAAAAAGAGAAACATTGCACTAATTTTCTAAAAGAGTAAAAAGGGAGACCCTGGAAACTACCAACCTGTCAGCCTCACCTCTCTGCCTGGGAAGATCATGAAATAGATCCTCCTAGAAGCTATGCTGAGGCATATGGAGGACAGTAAAGTGGTCCATGACCGTCTGTATGGCTTCACCAAGGGCAAATCTTTCCTGACCAACCTAGTGGCCACTTCTGATGGAGTGACTAGATCAGTGGACAAGGGAAGAGCTATGGATGTTGTCCACCTGGACTTGTGTAAGGCCTTTGACATGGTCCTCCGGGACATCCATCTCTCTAAATTGGAGAGATACGGATTTGATGGTGGACTGTTCAGTAGAAGAGGAATTAGTTGGATGGTCACATCCAGAGGGTAGTGGTCAACAGTTCAATATCCAGATGGAGATCAGTGATGAGTGGTGTCCCTCAGAGGTCCATACTGGGACCAGTACTGTTTAACATTTCCATCAATGACATAGGCAGTGGGATTGAGTGCACCCTCAGCAAGTTTGCAGACAACACCAAGCTGAGCAGTGTGGTCAACACACCTGAGGGATGGGATGCCACGCAGAGGGACCTAGACAACCTTGAAAAGTGGGCCTGTGCAAACCCCATGAAGTTGAACAGTCAAGTCCAGGGTCCGGCACTTGGGTCAAGGCAAACCCCAGTATAAATACAGGCTGGGGGATGAAAGAATTGAGAGTAGCCCTGCTGAGAAAGACTTGTGGGTACTGGTGGGTGAAAAGCTGGACATGAGTTGGCAGTGTGTGCTCGCAGCCCAGAAAGCCAACTGCATCCTGGACTGCATCAAAAGAAGTGTGAGCAGGAGATTGAAGGTGGTGATTCTACCCCACTACTCCGCTCTCATGAGAACCCACCTGCAGTACTGCATCCAGCTCTGGAGCCTCCAGCACAGGAGAGACACAGACCTGTTGGAGAAGATCCAGCGGAGGGCCACAAAAATGATCAGTGGGCTGGAGCACCTCTGCTATGAGGACAGGCTGAGAGAGTTGGGGCTGTTCAGCCTGGTGAAGAGAAGGCTCTGGGGAGACCTTCTTGCAGCCTTTCAATACTTTAAGGGGGCTTATAGGCAAGACGGAGCGAAAATTTTTAGCGGGGCCTGTTGTGATAGTACAAAGGATAATGGCTTTAAACTGAAAGAGGGTAGATTTAGATTAGAAATACGGAAGAAATTTTTTGCAATGAGGGTTGTGGAACACTGGCACAGGTTGCCCAGAGAGGTGGTGGATGCCCCACCCCTGGAAACAACATTCAAGAACACATTGGATGGGGCTCTGAGCAACCTGATCTGGTTGGAGATGTCCCTGCTCCTTGCAGGGGGGAAGTAAGAAGGTAATAATCTCAGGGTAGGGAGACCTGAGACCTTTAAAGGTCCCTGCTAACCCACACCATTCTATGATTCTACGATGCCATATGTCCCTGTCCTAAAAAGGTTAGCATGGTTTGCCCAACAAGAGTTTGCAGAATTATCTGATGGTTGTTGAAAGGTGTCCCACAGAGCTGCTCTTGAAGAAAATAGAAATATTTCAGTAGAATGCCCTATTTTGAGAAGGCACAACAGACATTTCCATTACAGGCACAAAATATGATGACACAGTTATCAAAAGCTGTAGTAAGCATATTATACATGTATTGAGGATTACGCATCCAGCCTCAGCTTATTTACTTGCCTCTTTTATGGGAAGCTTGACTTTCAAATTAAAGTAATGTAAGTATGTTCTCTGTCTAATTGGCCATATGTAAATGACTAACTTGGCATGTTTTCCTTAAGGAAATCAAATAGAAAGTGGATTGTCTCTATCTCTCTCGAAAACAAGGTGGCACAAAACATGTATTCCTTGCTGCTAAAAATAGATGCCTTTCCTGTAGTTATCTTCTCTCCCCTTCTCAATAGCAGGCAAGGAAAGTTAAATAAATTGTAAAAGATGACATTAATATAGTAAGATTCTCAATACCTACAATTGTCTAATGTGCAATCTCTTTCCAAAGAGGGATGAGACAACAGCATGTACTGTATGATCATCTATAGGAAACTTGTAAAAGAAGTATTCTTGGAACAATTTCAGTGTAAGCATGTGGTCAGAGATTGTTACCCTTGGTCCAGGAGGAATCAGTTAACAACCTGCTATGCCACTTTGACACGCACAAGTCTATGGGGCCAGATGTGATACACCCAAGGGTACTGTGGGAGCTGGTGGAGGAGCTTGCAAAGCCACTCTCCATCATCTATCAGCAGTCCTGGTTAACAGGGGAGGTCACAAATGACTGGAGGCTTGCCAATCTGACGCCCATCTACAGGAAGGGCTGGAAAGAGGATTTGGGGAACTACAGGTCTGTCAGCCTGACCTCAGTGCCAGGGAAGACTATGGAGCAGTTCATCTTGAATGTGCTCACCTGGCATGTGCAGGACACCCAAGGGATCAGCCCCAGTCAGCATAAGTTCATGAAGGGCAGGTCCTGCTTGACCAACCTGTTCTCCTATGACCAGCTGACCAGCCTGGTGGACGACAGGAAGGCTGTGGATGTGATCTACCTGGACTTCAGCAAAGCCTTTGATAGTGTCAAAGCATTCTCCTAGCAGCTTATGGGTTGGACAAGTGTACCCTGTGATGAGTTAAAAACTGCCTGGATGACCGAGCCCAGAGAATTGTGGTGAATGGAGTTAAATCTAGTTGGTGGCTGGTCACAACCAGTGTTCCCCAGGGCTCAGCGCTGCCGTCAGTTCTGTGCAATATCTTTATCAATGATCTGGATGAGCGGATTGAGAGCTCTTTCAGTAAGTTGCAGATGACACCAAACTGGGCGGCAGTGTCAATCTGCTCAAGGGTAGGAAGGCTCTGCAGAGGGATCTGTACAAGCTGGACCAATGGGCTGAGGTGAACTGGATGAGGTTCAACAAGGCCAAGTTCCAGGTCCTGCACTTGGGTCACAACAACCCCCCAGTGGTACAGGCTTGCGGAAGAGTGGCTGGAAAGCTGCTTGGTGGAAAGGGACCTGGAGATGCTGGTGGACAGCCGGCTGAATATGAGCCAGCAGTGTGCCCAGGTGGCCAAGAAGGCCAACAACATCCTGGCTTGCATTAGGAACAGTGTGGCCAGCAGGAACAGGGAAGTGATCGTGCCCCTGTACTCAGCACTGGTGAGGCTGCACCTCGAATACCGTGTGCGGTTTTGGGCCCCTCACTACAAGAAGGTTGAGTTGCTGGAGCACATCCAGAGAAGGGCAATGAAGCTGGTGAGGGGTCTGGAGAACAAGTCTTATGAGAAGTGGCTGAGGGAACTGAGATTGCTTAGTCTGCAGAAGAGGAGGCTGAGGGGAGACCTCATTGCTCTCTACAACTGCCTGAAAGGAGGTTGTAGGGATGCAGGTGTTGGTCTCCCTTCTTCCAAGTACCTTGTGATAGGACGAGAGGAAATGGCCTCAAGTTGCAAAAGGGGAGGTTTAGGTTGGATATTAGTAAATACTTCTTTATTGAAAGAGTGTTCAGGCACTGGAACAGGCTGCCCAAGGAAGTGGTGGAGTCATCATCCCTGGAGGTGTTCAAAGAACATGTAGATGTGGCACTTCAGGACATGGTTTAGTAGGCATGGTGGTGTTAGGTTGACAGTTGGACTTGATTATCTTGGAGGTCTCTTCCAACCTTAAAAATTCTATGATTCTATGATTAGTCAGATGACAAATAGTAACAAGACAGGGTGAACTCTATGTAGCTCATGGGAGTGAAAAGTATGACAAAAGCATGAGGAAGAGAGAAGACTGGGTCTGTGTTTATAATCTGATCAGCTGTCGGCTGTGGTAAGAACTGGGAAGATACAATTATGAATTTTAGACCAGTAAATAGCCACAACCTCCTGCTGCTACCGTTGTGATCAACCTTGACACTACTGTCACCAGTTTCAGTCCCACCACCAAACTATGCTTGAAAGCTCTTGTTCTAGGGAATGTTTTTTCTTGAAGGACTCTTCATGCATTTTGCCTTGAGATATCACTGGAAATTGAAAATAAAAAAAATATGATCAGAACCCCCAAATTCTTAATATCTTACTAAAGACCCCAGTTTCACTCAGGTAGCAAGTATTAAAAAAGTAAGCATAGTTTTCAGAACTGTCTTCCTAAACTTCAGCTTCTAAGTTTCACCCAAATGTCACTTCAGGAACCCAAATGTTTTCCTAAATGTCTACCAGAAAAATTCAGGTCATTTGTCTGCCCTTATTCAGTGTCCCACACCAGTCCCACGGGACCCATATTTTTAGAGTTCTTAGCGCTATATAGTAGTTTATGTTTTTAAAGCACAACTCCTAGTTACTGCAGCTCCAGTTGCCATAGCTCTGTTCCACTGTATTTCATAATTGAAGTCATACTTAGATGATTGAAGTGATGTGCCCACCATCATGTAAGAAAGCTTTGGCAGATTCTGTGAGGAAATTCTCCAGGGCAGCAATCAAATTTGTCAATACTGAAAGCATCCCCACATTTTAGTCTGATTTCCTAAGGGAACAAACTTTATGTGATGGCATCACTTCTATCTCTGTGACTGAGTCTTTCTGTCAGCCCTCTTTCTCACAATAACTTTTGATCCCTTTGGCTAGTATCAGCCAAACTAAATGGAAGAGTAGAAGTCTTAAAGATATTAAAGTACTCACAACTGAGCTGTATGAAAATATAGCCTAAGGGTTACATGTGGCTGCTAAAAAGTAACACGTTCCACCTGGCCAATTCAGTTGCTGAGAGGCAGATGACTAGTCATCACATTCACAGCACTACCTGTGATACCTCTTGCTTAACAGGCAGGCCACAAAGAAACAGAAACATGGAAAATGGTAGGCAAGGCTATCAGGAGGAAGAAAATGGTCTTTGGCAGGTAGGAAACATGGGGTAGAAAGGAGGAAGGTCTTGCAGGAGAGGAGATTAAAGTCCAGCCTTGCTTTGGTAAGAAATCTTTAGTAGCTGGTAGTGCCTTTTAACCCTTAAGAATATAGTTCTAGAATGAGTGGTCAGAGAGAGGTAATACGACAGTGAGGAAAAAAGCTGGATGGTAAACTCATATCCTTTCAGAATTTCACCTGTTCACTACCACTATGGATGTCTTAAGCACAGGAGAAAGGGGACAGATTTTGTGATTCATTACACCTCAGGCAATTTACACCTCAAGCAAGATTTATCTCTTTACCACTAAAAGTATGTCCAACGTGCTTGAAATCTGTTGATTGAAGCATTTATGGTATCTCTTCCCTCTGTCATTTTTGAAGGTCTACAAAGGTGTGAGCTCACTTTCCAACCTTCTGTTTAAAATTTGGTTTAAACATTTTTTTTTTCTGTTTAAAGGTTAATTCTGTTTAAAAAGTAATTAATCACCAGTCCACTGCAAATAAGACATCATTAAGTTCTTGGATTACATTTTTTCTCTTTCCAGTCTCCAACTTTGTTTACTATTCACTTTTCAACTTTTGAGATGAAGTCCTACAAACAGTAGTTTACATTATTCCATGAACCTTACCCCTAGGATGCATCCGTTTTCTGAAACAGATAGAGAACCAATGGTATATAACTCCAACATTAAGTAATTCTTAGGGAGCGACTGAATTAAGATGAGTCAAGTAGTTTACTGAGGCCGTATCCCTGCCAAATACACAGTCTTATTACAACACAGAGATGTGAAAAGAAAATGCTTGCATTTTTTATGGTTTTAAGTATGAGATTTTTGGAAACAAAACAGAGTATCTGTTTCTCTAGCTTGCCTAAAATAGCTGAACTACAACAGCTGCTTTGGCCAGAATGTTTCAATAGTACTTTAGTTAGATAGCTTGTACAGTCCACGCACAAAGCGCTGTATATATATAAAGTTTTTCAGTCCACAGAATTATGGACTTGTAAAATTGCAAGCAGCTGTAAACAAGGTCTTAAAATTAATAACATCAGTTGAATTTTACAGCAGGTGACTAAGCTGTTCTGACCAATAATATCAGCTTGTCAGAAAACTTGGCTTTTTTCTTCTTTTCTTAGCAATTTTTTTGTATAGCAGACCTATTGCAAAATAATAGAGTACTACACTGAGTTAATCATTAGGAAACGTTCCAGCATTTAATATACGGTAGTTTTAAACCAATATACATTGCTTTAACTTTGCATCTTTAAAGACATTCAGAAAAGTTCTTGTGGGTCTGCTAGAATTTTAGCCATATTTAATCATATTTTGCTTCTTCCTCCTCTTAATGTGTCTAACAAAAGAAAAATGTCTAATTGCAATACAATTGTGGATTTACACAACAGCTAATTGAAGATTTCTAGTTTTATTAACTGTGTCATGACACATGCTACACTTTAGGCATGTTACACTTCCAAATATTTTGCGAACATTAACGCTTATGGGATTCTACTGGCAACAAATAAACTAGAAGTGACATGTGCCAACGAGTCAGTTTGTTTGAACATAAACGTCATTTACAACATCCTAGAAATCTGAGACATTCAGTTGGGCTTGTCTATATGACACAGGACATAGGAGAGATCTACATCCTCTTGGAGTGCAGCTGGAGGCATGTATGTAAAACCTTAGTGCATCTAAAATGGCAAATGACATTAGATGATTATGTTTAAGTACCCATATCATGTTAAGCACTAAAGTTAAATTATCTCATATCCTGAGTAGCAACAGCTCCTTTCAGAAATGTAGTTAACTGGAGAAACAACTGCTAATTTGTATTGGTTGTCTTAGGTTCCAAATTAGTTTTTCAGAAGATGAGATTTTCCCTTCTGATAATAAAATGTATGCAGGAGAACCTAAATGACCAGAAGTATAAGATAAGGAAAATAAATTTAAATTATAGCATTTTTATAAAGATTTTTTTTGTCAATGTCTCAGAATGAAAGTCATCTACTGATCTTCACTCCACAGTGTACAATGGTGAATTCTCTATAAAATGTTGTGATACATCCTACACATATTGTTCCAAATATTTCATGAACATTAAAGCTTATAGGACTCTACTAGTAACAGACAAAGTAGTTTTTCAAACTATTTTGAAAAAAAGAATGTGGCCTTTCAAAGTCTAACCAAACTCATTGTCTTTCAGTAACAGTTGTCCAACAAACTCTTCATTCGCCTGATTTGTATCTTTCCAGAGTTGTTCAGTGGCAACTTATTGTGAGAGACTGTGTTGAATGTTTGTCTCAACATTGTCAAAGCATCAAACCATCACCTAAACAATGGTACATCAGTCAAACCATAGGACTGGAGTATTCCTGTTTTCCTGCAAGATGATTCCCTTATCTTGCAAGCCAGTCAAGCCACAGGACTGGAAGCTTCCTGTTCTTTCCTCCTATTTTCCCATGAACCTGAATGCAGAGCTGATTCTTCAAAATTTAGCCTTAGCAAAATTATGCGCCCAGACCCAGGCCAGAAAAACAGAGGGGCCCACAGATAGTATTGGGCATGCGTATCACCACCAGGTGAGGGGTGCGGCCAAGCAAACCTGCTCTTGGACTATGTGACGTAAATAAGAAGAACGATAAAAGGACAGAAATTACCAACATCAGACGGAACGTTTCCCCACCGAGTCAACTGGACTGTCGGGACGCTGCAGCTCTGTGGTGGTAGCTATTGCAACTGAAACTCTTTTCCCCTCTTTCCTTTCTTTCCCTCTTTTCTCTTGCATTTGTGAACTTCTTGTCGGGTTAATAAAGTTACCTGGCACTGGACTCCGTTTTGAGTCTTAATTCTGTTCCCGAGAATACGAGCAAAACCACGCTCCAGTGTGTGAGAGGTTGGTCTAGCCGCCTCTAGCCTCCCAGACTTGTCTGAGGTCTTGTCTGAGAACGCAAGGGGGCCTTCCTCTCATCTGAAATCGGAGCGTGACAGTTATCAAAGGAAACAAAGGGAGCTAATACGACTTTGAATAGGACTCACTTTTAGCTGCAGATTTCAAATGAGAATTTGCTCTGGTTAATAACTTCTACCTCAAATCCACCCTAGTCAAAGCATATCTGAGCAATTTGAACCTTTCTCATACTGAGTAGAAGTCACAGAAAGCAACTCATGGGATTCTGGAAACAGAAGACAGCAGTCCCAAAGGTCTGGGACAAGCAGATGAAGAATGTCTGAACAGTGGCATCAGACTCTGCAGAATCTGTACTTTGTGAACCTGATATTAGGGGGTCATACTGCACTGACCTCTCTGGCTGTAGTGGAAAGAGTGAATAACCAGAGATGGCTCATCATCATACCTCTGCTTGAAAGCTTGTCAAACCTTTGTGCAGGACAGTAGTATAACTAATAGCAATCATCATAAGAAAGCATGTCATCAAATTGTACAGCCTGCCAAAGGCTAAACACAGGCAGTTTCAAAGACTGTAATTTTTTTTTTTTTTTTTCCTCCAGACACACTGCAGACTGTATCCTAATAAAGAAAGTGAGAATCAGCTTGGGGACATAGTTTTGGAAAAGATCATGCCTGTCACAGATTGATTAACAAGTGCAAGCTTCGCTTGCATTCAAACTTGACTTTTCAAATGGCTGTCACACAAACTTAGATATACCACATTGTCTGGGTTTGTTGTTTTCCAAAGGGATGGAAATTATTTTGTGTTTTCTGCAAGTCAACTGGGAGATGCAGTCTCTTTGCACAATGTGTAACATAATGTAACATATATAAATAAATATAAGCAGCTTTCTGTTAGTCATCTGAAATTAAAATGTTCCTTCTATTTACCAAGAATCTTCTTATTTGTTCTGAGTATCAGTTGATATTTATGGAATCAATATGTAATTTAGTATCAGTATATTTAATCATAATCAGCCTGATTGCAGTGTTTAGCTGAACACATAAAATGTAGTATAATGACTTTAAAATGTTTAATTTAAGAATCTATGCCTCTGTGCATATGAATCAGAGACCTGTGTTTAATTATTGATAGCAATTAGAGCACAGAAGCAGACAAACAGCATCTGGTGGCAGGAATAATTTCATAGCTTAGCCCTTATTCGAAGTCTCTGTTGGAACCATAGCAATGCTTCACTGATTGATTCCTTGTATGAATTCCGATTTTGGTTTCCAAACAACCCTTTGGAAGTTGTCTGTCATTTTATAAGTCCTGCTAGGGTTATACATCCATGTGTGGAACAGGTGCTGCACAGGGGTTTTACAGAACCACTCATCATATAAGAATTTCCATCACACAAATATTATTCTAAGAGTCTAGGCAAGGGTTTGAGGTGGGTGTTAAAACTAGACAAAACTCAGGGATAAGGCTCAGACATGGGTATTTCTTCTCTCTCACACACACAGAAACATACTGCCATCTCTGGTCAGATGTTTTCTTAATGTGATCAGAATCAAAAAACTATTCCTAAGTACTTCTCTGTTTTCCTGTATGCTCTGTCTTGTGAATGCAAAAATTTGAATTGTATTTTGGGATGCAAGTCTCAGAGTCAGGGAATTAAAGCAGAAAGCTGTTCTGGTAAGTGCCGAATATGACCTTTTATGTGAAACTTGCCAAACACTACAAAATAAGATTTACAAATATTTTTTAAGAGACAGGGATTTTATTCTGTACTTCTTGAAACCAAAGAGAACCTCTCAAATGAAGCATTTGCATCATAGTTAAATTTCCTATGATTCACAGGGTTACACTACCTCTCACCAGTGAACAACCAGAAAAAAATGCCACATTTTTTTAGAAAAAGTCATGGAACCACAAAGTTTCAAATCATTAAATACAAATTAATTAATCCATATTGGCTAGAAACCAATACATTAAAGAAGTCACAATCAACTCCTCAAAATATTCTTAGGGAAGCAGAGACCCTGTGACAGAGAATAGCTTCTTGACAAAAAGCTGGCTGTTCTTGTTATCTTTTGAGCCGCTCTTAGAAGTAGACTTTGAGGACTCATGGTCCACAGGTCAAAAAACCCATTAGAATCAAGATAATAAATGATGTATTTTTCTACAAATGCTAAGAAGTACTTTACAAAAATCTGCTATGTCTTTCAAGGACGGTCTAGCTTCCAACCATAGTAAGTCTGCATTATACAGAACCACTCATCATATAAGAATTTCCATCACACAAGAATTATTCTAAGAGTCTAGGCAAGGGTTTGAGGTGGGTGTTAAAACTAGACAAAACCCAAGGATAAGGCTCAGACATGGGTATTTCTTCTCTCTCTCACACACTGAAACTTACTGCCACCTCTGCCAGTTTTACTAATTGTCTTTCATCTCCCTTAACACTGACTCAGAGGCCAGGCTTTGAGAAGATGTTATTCTGTATTACTTTGCTTTGTAGAAAAGCAGGCAGAAAGGAAAAGTGGAAAATTATTATTACTTTGGGTAGGAGTGCAGAGAAAACAAGGAGCAGCATAGGACTATTTCCACCAGTAAACAAGATGGAAACAGGTAAGGAATCATGACTCACAGATTGGCACTGACTTGCAGTTACAGTTAAGAAAAAATAGTAGTCTGACTTGAAATGTGTACTGTTTTTGCTGAAACCAAACTTCTTGGGTTTTATTGCTGTTCTGTTTTTCCAAAGGTAATATAAATGAAGCAACTGTTCTCAGTCTGAGTGCATTGTTTTCCACTCCTATGGGGGAGTGGAGAAAGAAGCTGAAATTACCCATGCAACATCACTCGGAAGAAAAATCACAGTCTAAAGGGCTTGTCTATGTTTTGGCATTCACATCAGCAGTGAGATTCTTCTCCCTGCAGGAGGGAGACAGTTCTCAGTGTCATTGTAAATTGAGTGGCCATCACAAAGCTGAGGTCTTCTGACTTTATAAAGGGTATAAATCAGAACAAGATTTGTCTCATATTTTAATCACTCATAGGAGAAGGAGAAAGGAAAACACCACACTTCAGTCAAGATAAAGAGACGTAGCTCCTCTGATTTTGGTGGTATAGCAGTACTGTGACAGACAAGGAAGCTGTCCAGGAAAATTGATGTGTGGGTGTCTTCAAGATATAAAAGATGCATTGACTTTGGAAAGAAGTTAAAGAAATGATGGTAGACAGATGTGCATTTGAGAAAACATGTTTTTCTTCAATATTTAGTAAGAAAAATCTGAATATCCTAAACTCCTAACTACCAAACAATGTTGTTCTCTAAAGTGTAAGACATATTTCTAACTGAGCATTCCTGTAATTCACACTGCTTTCTGCTCTCTCACTGTGTGTGAGAGCTGGAGGGAACAAAGAAGAGTTATCATAGTAGCCTATGATAAAATGATATATATAATTACTACGATGCCCTTTATTGGAAGTATTGTTTTATTTAATAATCCTTCTGGGTCAGATAATAATTGTCACTAGTTTACACTGCTCTAAATAATTAAAACCAGCTGCTTCTGCTATTAAGATATAAGGAAATATTATATATGAAGTAAAAACTTCCCAGCCAATCGACATGCATGTCTCCAAGTTTGTCTTTTTACCTTGAGCTGTGACACATCAGATGCAAATTAGGTATACTTAAGTTTTGTTTCTCTACTCTCTATTTTTCTTCTATAACATCAACTTGTTCACTAAAAACTTTTCCTGTTGTTTTTTGAATTAATGAAGATTATATTGTTCCTGCATGCTCAATAGTTGTATTTCTTAGAATATTCACCCCCACTTTACCTGCATCCCCACTATCAGCCTTGGCCCAAGATATTTCTCTCAATTGCCTGAAAAGTCTAAAGATCTGGGATGTACCTTTGGAGTTTTGGAACTCCCTTGTGAAGTTCTAGATACTCTCCCCATCTAGCTGTACTTGAAACTTATATTGATGAACATCCCCAGAAATGAAAGGGAAGTGGTGCTGGGAAGCTTCACTGACTTTCTACGACCCATGATATGTAAGCTATTATCTCTTTTTCATGACTAATTAGTCTTATTCATTCCAATTCCTCTCACCTTTATAGTCTTCTCTCCTTTTACAGCCATTTCCTCTTTGTGTCATTTCTGACATTAGTGTTGCCTGAAGTGGCACTTTTCCACCTTGTCAAATAAATCTTTTGTACAGGTTCTTTTTGTCTCCTTTCCTTAATACTACATTTATCTCCAGTTATATTTTCCAGAAATAAAATGCAGAACAAATTTTAGCAATGCACCAACAGTTGTGCTCTGATTATGATTTTTCTGTCTCCTCAAAGACATGTGAAATACGTAGAGCTGAAACACGTGCTGCCTAAGTGCAGTAAAGCCCAACTCATATGACGTATTGAACTATTTGGAAAATAGCAGAACTGACTGATTAGACATTTTCTTTCCACCCAAAACAATAATAAGCCATTAGCCAAAATATTTTCTAAAATATGTTTCCAAACTATCTCTCTGAAGGACTATACAAATGAGGGTGCATCAGGAAGGAAGCAGACAGAGCCACAGCGCTGTTAAAAGGAGTAAAACCATCAGAATTTATTAACTATTTTATATACACATGAACATACGTATTGAAATCTTAGAATATGTATATTCATGTACATGTGTATATGCATATGTATAAATATATAGAAAATAAATTGTATATTCTATGCAATATATACCTTTTACTTTTGGGAGAACTTTGCTTCAGGAGCCCTTATCCTAAACTCTTAACTCTATTTGCATCACTACTAAAGGAAAGAAGTTTTAAGACAATCCCGTCAGTCATACAGACTGTAAAATATCTCCAAAGGTTCCCAGAAGACAGAAATTCTTCTTTAGTCTAACTATAGGAAGCCTAGTTCTCCACTGTAGTATTATATAAATTCAATCACAAAACACTGCTTTTGCCATACTGACCTTGCCAGTATTGAAAAAGGGACTTTAAAAGGAAAGATGAAAGCAAAGGGCTCTCTACATCCATCTGTAGTTTAGGAGGTTCAGAGGAGTGTGAAGTGGCCAATTTGTCTCCATGAAATGTTCCCAGTGGAATGAGAAAAAGACATGGAGACG
This sequence comes from Ardeotis arabs, assembly GCA_011801015.1. Taxonomy (NCBI): domain Eukaryota; kingdom Metazoa; phylum Chordata; class Aves; order Otidiformes; family Otididae; genus Ardeotis; species Ardeotis arabs. The sequence continues at coordinate 16,099 of JAAGAY010134326.1, forward strand.
AATTTAGTCTGAAGCAGCAGCTTTTAAATGTGTGAACTGCTTCAGTCACCTGAGCTGGTTCTGTTATTGCTGCCTCGGAAGCATCAGTGGTTCTGTTCCCATGATGTGCACCTTCGATACGCCCTCTTCACTCTGCCCTGGTCTGAATGTGGAATCCTTCATGGATGAAATTTAAGTCCAGAGGAGTGAATTTTCTCCTTTACTTGGGAGACAGTATCTGGAGAAAATAGGAGAGCTCAGACCACTTTCAGAGGTGAAAGATGCCCCAAAGCCAGTTGCAATGTGGTACTGTGGGGGAGTGGGGAAACTAGGGAAATTAGATGCCTTCAAAGAAGGGGAAATTCCCAAACTTATGGTTCATGCAAGAGTTGAAATTAATAAAGATCATATCTACAGTGACAAATTCATATTAATGCCCCTGAAATGCTTAATTTAGAGCTCACTATTACACTTCATGTTTTTCCTTTTCCTATCCCAGCTCCTTCCTCCAACCTGAGACTGCAAATTCATTTGTTTCTCCCAGATCCTTTCCTCTCTTATACTCCTGCCCACTCAACACATTTCCTTAGTCATGTTCCTAGTTTCTGCAGAACTATCTATTCTCACCACAGATGCACACACTACTCAGAAACAATCACCCAAATAAGTTATTCTTCTAGCATTTATGCTGGAAGTAGACATTGGATTATCACCCATGAGCATACAGCAATAATAAATGTCCAAACTAGGTCCTCTTAAGCCAGAAATGTAAAAGTGACTCTTAAGCAGAAATTGTTGTTTTGTGAACTTAGTTCTGTCCAGTGTATTGAATATCTGAGACAAATCTACCAAAACCTAGCTTTTCTTTTAAACAACATTTCCAAGATTTCCCTCCAGAACTGAATGTTTGTTTCTGCACTCTGGCTTGGTTAAAAGTTGAGTACGTAAAAAAATCAGAGCATTGTTTTAAGCTCCAAGGTAATTAGCAAAATTCTTATAATTTCCTAAAATAAGAAAAAATGCTCTATGCATAATGGAGAAAGCTATCTTAGGAATTTCTTGCTCAAGTAACTGCAAATCTGAACCACAAGTCACCCTTTACCACCTTAAAGAAATACAAAATTTCAAAAGTTTATGAGCAGTCTTTTCTATTGTAAAGATCGGAGAAGAGACAACCTTTAAAGATAGCTTTTCAGCTTCAGCCCCAGCAGGGTTAGTTTACCTCAATATCATCTCTTCTTTGGAGATATCCAAGACTAGGAACAAAGGCAAAGAAGTTAAGAAGCGATGGCAAACACATCCACTTTGGGACACTGAATTTCAAAAGAAATGTTAAACAGGCACTATAGACAATACACTGTAGTGGTGCTGGTCACCTTGTGATCAGATGCAGACCTTCTCTGTACTTAGGCCAATGTAAGTTTGACGTTAACTTTGAAATACAGAGCTAAAGTAGTCCTAATGTATTCGCTGAAGGAGAATTTAACAAATGCAAGGGGAAAAAGGGCAACCACAGTCAGTAAAAAAAGCTCAGTGGTAAAGTCAAGGCAATAAAGCAGTAACTATACTGAGAATCAGCTTTAACCCAAAATGGAACTCTGAGACTACAAATATCCTATGTTGCAAATCAAAAGCTATCATAGGGTAGATGGATCTGTCTCTCAATGCAGTAGAAGTTTTATCCTGGATTTGAGAATCTTTCTTTTTAAAATGATAGCATACTTCCCTGGGAAAACTTTACACCCTCTGTGAAAAGGTTTTGTTTTAAAACACCTGGTTGGGAGTTCTGACTGCAAGCTCCAGGTTACACATCACAGCTATAATGACCAGGCTCAAAACTTTATTAAATTAACCTTGAGCCATCCGTTTGACTAAAATGGAAGCGTGGGAAGAACTCTTAGCAGCAGTAAAAGGTGAGATGAGAAAATAAGCACAGAATAGAAGGGAAATAAATTTCTGATCAAGAAGCAAGAGGTTGAGACAAGTGGTTTGAAAAAACCAGCATTTTTGCTAGTCATGGGACTGTTTAGACATGGATGTCACTACCCTTTGGCCCAGAAAGGCACTATAGTATAAAAAAAGACACTGAGGTTCATTTCACCTAACTTTGGCATCTGCAGTTAGGTGCTTAGTCTAAGCCATCTGTCTAGTCCCAGGAGAAATATTTCTAGAGGTATATTATCCTGTTGACTGGAGACTCTTGGAAGGAGTACTTTGCCCTCTGTAAAAGAATCTCGTTCTCTGTCTACTGTGTTAGGAGCTTCAGTAATAACTAATTTACATTAAACATCTTCATTTTAGACAGCTAAAATTAAACAAGAGGAATCACACATAAGCAACTTGATCATTTTCAGAAAATAATTCTGTGCATAACCAGGGCTCAGCATTTAGATCCCAAAAGCCCCTAGCTCAAGTCCTCACTGTTTCCTTTGGTAGGCTAGATGGTCACCTAGTTTTAACTCCAGAAACTTAAAAAAAAAGTAAAATAAAAAAGTTTTTTTTAAAAAAAAATCCTTTAGAATCCACAGTAAATTGCTCAGCTGCTTAAATAACTTTTAAGTTATTTGAAGATGATCAGAAGGCTGGAGCACTTCTCCTGTGAGGACAGGCTGAGAGAGTTAGGACTGTTCAGTCTGGAGAAGAGGAGGCTCTGGGGAGACCTTGTAGTGGCCTTCCAGTACCTAAAGGGAGCCTTCAGGAAAGATGGGGAGAAACCCTTCAACAGGACCTGTTGTAATAGGACAAGTGGTAATGGTTTTAAAATAGAAGGAGGTAGAGTCAGACTGGACATAAGGAAAAAAATCTTTCACAATGAGGGTGGTGGAACACTGGCACAGGTTAATCAGAGAGGTGGTGGATGCCACATCCCTGGAAACATTCAAGGCCAGGTTGGACAGGGCTCTGAGTAACCTGATCTGGTTGGAGATGTCCCTGCTCCTTGCAGGGGGGTTGGACCAGATGACCTTTAAAGGTCCCTTCCAACCCTAACTATTCTATGGTTCTATGATTCTATGATCAGCACTCTGATCAAGAAAATTGTATGTATCTAATTTGCAGAAGACACCTGTAACTTTGGATGATGGTATAGGCACTCAATGTCAAAAGAAATTTACCTCCATGTAGTTTTCTGAGTGTCACACACAAGATATCTGGGCTTTGAAAACTCTTGAGTCCTCTACCATATAAACACACACACAAAAAAATCATCTTCTCTGAAAGGAAGGAAACAAAACTCTGCAGAGCTCCTAAATTATAAATGACTCCCCCTCTACATGCACATCCTAGTGCAAGCACACCTTTAATACACGTACTGTGCTGATTTTTCGTAGCGGGGTGGCTACAGTGGCAGCTTCTGTAAGAAGCTGCTAGAAATTTCCCCTTTATCCAGTGGAGCTGGCCAGGCCAGACCCACTGCTGGCCAGGTCTGAGCCAATTGGTAGCAGAATGTTCAGTGATAATGCCTCTGAGATAACGTATTTAAGAAGGGGAAAAATAATTAAAAAAAAAAAGACATGAAGAAGCTGAAGTTGGGGCAGAGAGGGGGAGGCGCGAGCCTCATGGGCCTTGCAGCCCTCCCCCTCTGGCCTCCCGCTGGGTGGCCGACTGGGCCCCACTCGGCCCAGCCCGGCTGCAAGAAGTGGAGAGGAGAGGAGATGTGAAGAGATCCTGAGAGGCGTCTGCCTGAGCCTGTTGTGAAGAATTTCTTGTGAGAGGAATGGCTGCAGACGCCAAGGTCAGTGAAGAAGCAGGGGGAGCAGTAATGCTGCTCCCGGCAGAGATTCCCCTGCAGCCCGTGGTGCAGCCCATGGTGGGGCTGGCTGTGCCCCTGCAGCCCATGGAGGCCCACAGAGGAGCAGAGATCCCCCTGCAGCCCGGGGAGGACCCCACGCCGGGGCAGGCGGATGCCTGAAGGAGGCTGTGGCCCGTGGAGGGCCCACGCTGGGGCAGCCACTCCAGAGGGACTGCACCCTGTGGAAAAGGACCTCATGCTGGAGCGGTTCATGAAGGACTGTAGCTCGTGGGAAGGACCCTATTCTGGAGCAGGGGAGGAATGTGAGGAGTTCTTCCCCTGAGGAGAAAGGAGGGGCAGAAACAACATGTGATGAACTGACTATAACCCCCATTCCCTATTCCCCGCCTGTGCTGCTCAGGGTGGGCAAGGAGGTGGAGATAATTAGAAAGAAGTTAAGTCCAGGAAGAAGGAGAGGTGGGGGGAATTTGTTTTTGTTCTCTCCCTCATTATTCTACTTTGGTTTTATTAATAATAAATTGAAATCTTTTTCCCCAAGTTGAGTCTGTTTTGCCTATAATGGTAATTTCAATGATCTCTCCCTGTCCTCATCTCAAACCTTGAGCTTTTTGTTATATTATCTCTCCCCGATTCCCACAGAGAGTGGGAAGAGTGAGTGAAAAATTGCATAGCTGTGTCCCAAGCGGGGCTAAACAATGACGGTACCTAATATACTATACAAACATTTAGAAAAATCTTAGTTAGTCAAAAAAAGCAGATGTTAAATCAATCAGCTTTGCAAGCAGGCTATGCAGGGAAAGTAGGAATAAATCATTTACAAGGGACACAGACTATCACCTTTTGCAACACTGGCATTACCATTTAAATGGTCCTTGACAAGGATCTTATTTTGCTCCATTTTACATTCATGCTTAGCAAACAAATGTTGAACATTCATTAAGCAAACCTGCTATAACAAATGAAAAAGCAACTTCAGGAATGTTATCACACTATGTTCTGAGTGTGATAAATAATTAAAAACTTGTTGGCACACTGGTATGTGTTTTTATGTTTTATGTATGTATAAGACTCCATATCTGCAGCAGGCAGGGAAACTATCTTTTCCTACAAAAGCCTATTGCTCTTGAATTGGGAAACCAAATTCTGTAGTCTTCTTTGCAGTTAATCAGCATTATTCTATTGAAATCAGTGGAGCTCCACTGATTTTAACCACTGGAATAAATGTTCCCAACTATTAAATTGCTAACATTTTTGCAAAAGAAAGGGAGTGATTACAGACTTTTAATTGAACTTAATATTTTTACATATGATTGAGAAATAGATACCTATTTAATTTTTATTTTCAATTTATTTGTAGTTGCACAAATGCACTAAAATGTTAAAAATAAAGCGCAGTAAGCTTCAAAACAAAATTTTATCACCTTTTGCATTAGATAAGATTAAAATGATATTTGAGTGACTATATATGGTTCATATAAATAGTATGAAAACTGAAAAGGAAATAAAACATCTGGAAACTGGTGGACTAAATCTCTAAGCCATTATCCATTATATCCAAGAAGTCATGGCGGTCTGGTGAGGTTCCCACTGACTGGAAAAAGGGGAACATATCCCCCATTTTTAAAAAGGGAAACAAGGAAGACCTGGGGAACTACACGTTGTCAGTCTCACTTCTGTGCCTGGCAAGGTCATGGAGCAGATTCTCCTGGAAACTATGCTAAGGCACATGGAGAGCAAGGAGGTGGAAATAAGTTGGTGACAGCCAACACGGCTTCACTAAGGGAGAATTGTGCCTGACAAATCTGATGACCTTCTATGATGGGGTTCCAGTACTGATGGATAAGGGAAGAGCAACTGACATCGTCTACCTGGACTTGTACAAAGCATTTGACACTGTCCTGCACAACATCCTTGTCTCTAAACTGGAGACATGGATTTGACGGACGGACTATTCGGTGGATAAAGAATTGGCTGGATGGCCACACTTAAAGAGTTGTGGTCAATGGCTTGATGTCCAAGTGGAGACTGATGATGAGTGGTATTCCTCAGGGGTTGGTATTGGGACTGGCCCTGATTAACATCTTTGTCAGCGACAGGGACAGTGGGATTGAGTGCACCCTCAGCAAGTTCACCAATGACACCAAGCTGTGTGGTGCAATCAACACGCTGTAGGGAAGGGATGCCATCCAGTGGGACCTTGACAGAGTGGAGAGATGGGCCCATGTTAACCTAATGAAGTTCAACAAGGCCAAGTGCAAGGTCCTGCTCATGGTTTGGGGTAATCCCGAGCACAACTACAGGCTGGGTGGGGAATGGATTGAGAGCAGCCCTTAGGAGAAGGACTTGAGGGTGCTGCTGGACTAGAAGCTCAAGATAAGACTGCAATGTTTGCTTGCAGCCCAGAAAGCCAACCACATCCTGTCCTGCATCAAAAGAAGAGTGGCAGCAGGTCAAGGAGATGATTCTGCCCCTCTACTCCACTCTGGTGAGACCTCACCTGGAGTACTGTGTCCAGCTCTGGAGCCCCCAACATCAGAAGGATGTGGACCTATTGGAGTGAGTCCAGAGGAGGGCCATGAAGATGATCAGATGGCTGGAGCACCTCTCCTATGGGGACAGGCTGAGAGAGTTGGGGCTGTCCAGCCTGGAGTAGAGAAGGCTCTGAGGAGAACTTATAGCTATCTTCCAGTACCTAAAGGGAGCCTACAAGAAACCTGAGGAGGTACTTTTGACAAGGGCATGTAGTGACAGGACAAGGGGTTATGGCTTTAAACTGGAAGAGATTTAGATTAGATTAGATATGAAGAAGAATTTGTTTGCTGTGAGGATGGTGAAACACTGGCCTAGGATGCCCAGAGAAGCAATTATACAGTATTATAATTCGAAAAAGATGTCTATTTTTTCTATTCAGAAATGTCAGTGAAGAACTATTTTTTTTTTCTTCCAAATCAGACAATTAGCTGAAGTTATCTTGAATTCACAAATTATTTCAGTTAATCTGAATTTGCACGTTGATAAGACTTGTGTCAACTAATAAACGAGACACAGCTTTACTTAGAAATTAAATCTCATTTTAAAGCATGTAGGATCTTCAGTTCCTAAATCATTTGTGTTCTTCTGAAACTTGTGACTTTTCAAGCTAATAATGTATTTTCATTTTGATTATGTACAGAAGATAAGATTTCTTTCGTAGGATTAACTACTTACTTTCAGGAATTATGTGGTATGCAGGACTTCGCACTTGCTTTCTCTGGCTTTCAGGTAGAGAAGAAATGCCACTTGCCAAATTATGTGCAATGTAATTACTAGAAGCCAGAGGCCAAGTTGTTCACATGGAACAATCCAGGGAACAGTTGGATTGGTTGGTTTTGTTGTTTGCTTGGCTGTATTCTTTCCTTTTATTCAGTAGAGTTGTGTAACATTATCTGTATCAACTGTTAATTTTTGCCTTTAAATCATTTAATGACAGGATCAAAATTGTATTTTCTGTCTAAAAGTTATATGAAGGTAAGTTCTTTTGCAGTTAAAAAGCATCATATATAAAATGAGTATGTATTATTCAAGTATGCACATAGTGCACAGCTATGTGCATCTTTCAACAAGTTGCTTCTTTGCTTTTTTCCACTTGAATAGTCAGGGGATTTGAGTTTCAAGGAGTCTTAAAGCTTACCTAGAGGAGTTTAAATTTAAACTGAAGTGGACTAAATTTACATCTCCATATCAGGGAAAGGCATCCATTCTGCTTTCAAGTCCTATCCCTTAACTCCACTGTGGTAGATTAGCCTTAGCAAACAGCCAGAAGCCCACTTGACAGACAACTCCCTCCCTCTCCTCACCAGGATAGGAAAAAATAAAGTAAGAAAGCTCAGAGGTTGAGATAAACTTGCCAGTAACCTTTACAGGCAAAACAGACTCTATGTGGGGAAAATTAATTTAATTTATTGCAATTAAAATAGATTTAGGTAGGGAGAAACCTCAGCCTCTTCTTACAGAAGCCACTCCTGCAGCCACTCAGGATATGAATATAGACCCCCAAACCTGAATGTGGACACCTGATATATCTACTTAAACAGAAATAGGAAAAAAAAAATCTGAGAGGACACAGACTGTTGTATTATTCAAAGTCACCAGAAGGCATCATTACAGTTAATCTGACAGTCTGTTGAACTGTATGAATAGGCAGTTAGATCTGGAATAAATGTCTGTTTGTGGTGTAATTCTTTTTTACAGGCAATGAATATCACTAGTAAAGTCTGTTTTGTCCAAGTCTCTCTATGACAGAATCATTTATTAGATGCAAAGCTGCTGCCTGCAGGTTATTATGCATGCAAAACAAATAAAATAATTGCATATTGTCAAATCATGGCAATATGAATGGATCTGGAAATGTAAAAGTAGGCTAAGAAAAATGGATAAGTGAACAAAACTATGGAATTTGCTAGAGTTCAGCTGCGTAGGAAAACTGGAAAATAGGAACTCTCCACAACACTGAAGGTATTCAAGCAGCTTTTCAAATTACCTTTCAGGGATGCTCAAATTAAACAGGGATAAAGAAAAACACCCTCTTTGTCAGATAAAGATTCTTTAAATGTATAAATCTCAGGGCAACAACCTCTGTTAAGAGCAGGAAGAAGAGGGATGAGGGACTCACTCCGGTCTAGTTAACATTACATGAAAATGCTAAATTTTTCTTACAACTGTAAAGCCCCAGTGATACCAAGTAAGGGCAGTGTCCCTGACTGAGGCCTGAGTGACAGATGAGATACTTGCTATTTCTTCCAGCCATATCTCTTTAATGTCTGTTTTTCCAAATGAATGCTTCTATACCCATGGACCTCCTAGTGAAAATCCCTGTGTTTCTGCTTCAGTGATGTAAATATAAAATTGCTGCCACACCAACATGGTTTTAGTCTGTGCCAGTTAGTGCTTTTCCAGCGAGTGCTCAAGCACAGTTGCAAAATAGAAAGGGACAGGGGTTTTTTCCCAGCAGTTACCATGAATGAGGCTTTTCTTTTTGGGGACAGGGTATTTGTAAAAAAGAGTTTAGCCATATGAATGCAATCTATGCCACTTCATAAAGTCCTTGGCTCATTTCATTTCCCAGTATTGACACAGTTAATGGGCAAGGACACCAGAACAAGCGCCAGTACTAACAGAAAGGGTTGTGGGGAAGAATCTTACCTATTTTTCACCTCAGTCTTATGCTTGAAGACATAACTGACACAACTGAAGAAACTTATATGTTTATACATAAGATACTGTAATTCCATTAAAAGTCAAACAATTCACCATTTACAGCAGCCTGAAGTGAGCAGTTAGGAGGAAGCTTGCCATGCTGATCGTAACCACTCTACAATATTAGAATACTGTGTAGGAGTCGGTCAGTGATCTAATCTCTATTATAACAACTTGAGATTTTTTTAAAAAATGATAGATAGTTGTCCTATTTTTGACTTGTGCTGAAATAATTCCTGCCCTCAAAAATTGTGGTTGTCACATGACTAGTCATCTTAGACAGACAAAGATAATTCTAATCTTTAACAATAGTGGAGACTGAGAACTTTCTATTAAATATACTAAAATCAAAATGCTTTTTTTTGAGTTGTTATAGAAAGGGAGGCAGAGTATGGATAATACTCCAGATCCTAAGCTTTTATGCTCTCCCAGAAAGTGCATCTAAAAAAGCTGACAGACTACTTCTGTTTGCCCAGATCTGATTCACACTTCAAATTGTTATACTGCTCACTATTACTGCTGACTATTAGTATTACTGTTGCATCTTATGTGTGTATTTCCTGTCCTTTGGAGGAAATAAAAATAAACATAAGGAGTTGGGTTATATACAAGAAGTGGGTAGGTAGAGACTTTCTGAGGACACAAGTTTCTATTCAATACACATAGGAGGTTTATGTAGTAGCTCTCAGCCCTCAATGCCTAGTTGAAGCCAGGACATGTTTGGTTCCTGAAAGGCTGTATCATTTGTTTGTGGTATACTACAATTTGCCTCTGTAATCTAAGCACACCAGCAAATCAATACAATTGGAGTATTAAAACACAAAAATAAATACACATAAAACTGCTTGAGAAAAGGATGGGAGACTAAATAGTAGAACATGAAAAGGTGGACTGTGAAGAGACAAACATTGTGTCAGAGAGGAAGGAGCATCCTAGCATGTGGGGGAGAATAGGTACAAGGAAGTGAGAAGCAAGGTTGGACCCTGAGAATAGCATTTGGATACAGATGACAGATTGAGTGAAAATAGAATTTGGCAGAGCTTTCTGCACCACTTTCTCTTCTCTGCTTAATGTGCTTGGATCTAGAGTGAATAGCACTGCTCTTCAGAGTACCTGAATTACCGCATCTACTACCCCAGTGAACCAAGATCCTTTTGAAACAAGACTACACTTTTCTCCCTCTACTCATATAAACCAGAAACTTAAATAAAAATAAGAGCTTCCAAAGTTATCTTTCCAGGTGAGATGAGAAAACCAAAGAAATAAATGTTACCGTGTTTATATCTGATTCCTGCCTAGTCTCACAAGAAGCCTTGTCTCAAACACTTGGCTCCTCTGTCCTCCAGGGGAGCTACTCCACCCATCAGATGCAGATACTGAGACTGATCTGTCATCCATGAAGATGGGCTGCATTTAGAGCAGAGTAACAGAGGGAAAAAAAGGCCAGAGTTGCTTCTTCTTGAATTGCAAGTGCCTAAGATAAGACATTTTATGGTTCATTGTGATAGCCTCCTCAAGTTAAAGTCCTTCCCCTTGCCAGGACAGCTTCTTTCTCTCGGCGCCAATTAGCCATCCATTCTTATGTATACTAGTATGACTTAGGGTTATGGAAAGCAGGTTCATGAGAAGTCTAAGAGGTGAAAACGGAGACAGCAGCAACATGAAGGAGACAACATACAGCAAGGAGAATGATATGATCAGAATGGCCTGGGTAGAACAAAGCTCTACAGCACAGGTGTGCAAGCATGAAAGAAGTACAAGGTTGTTGCAGGTGGTCCATGCAGAAAACTAAACTTCATAACAGGGAACCCACTCAATGAGCTAGAGCAAGTGGTATATGAGTGCAACAAACTAGCTGTCAAGCTCATTGGAAAACAGAACTTTGTTAATGGATTCTACCATTGCAAGGGATTAAAGACATGAAAAAGGAAGGATGGTGAGGCAGGAAGTTTTCTTTTCAGCAAACCGTGAAGGAGAGTGGAGAAAGAGGCTTTCATATGCTGAAGCAGTGACCTTGCATAGCCTCATACATGGTCTGTGAATAGCAACACATTCTAGGCATTTGAAAATACAATCATAATCCCTAGTCTGCTATAACAAAAGGTGGTTAATACGCATCTTACTGGGGTGAATCAGGGTATCGTTTTGTGATGTAGTTGCTTTAATAACTGCATGTTTACTCAGTGTTTCCGTTTAACAAATATAAGATAACATCATTCTTTCAAGAGAAGGAGAAGACAATTACAGGAGCTTTTAGAGATGAACTGTGCGTTTATAGCTCCTGAGTTTAGATGCAATCTAATGTGTTGAAATTTTACATCTGTATTTCCTCATCATAATTTGAACAAGGTCCCTGACTAAAATTATACAGAAATGGGAGAAACACTTGCAAGTCACACAGCATGCCCTTCCTAGGTCTGATAGCATCAAGATGTCTATTATTACTTCCTGATTACTCCTAGAAATACTTTCCCCATGAAGAAGTCATACAGACCAATGATGAAAGGAAAAAATAGTACCTCAATTTGTTAATAAAAATGTCACTTCCCAGTTAAGCATTTGCAAGACTATGCAAAAATATTCAGAAATCAGAATATTCCACTGCACAACCAAAACTTTGTGAGTATTATGCTATTTACCATTGAAGGAATGAAGTCACAAACATAAACTTGAAGATACCGTATGAAATTGATGGCACAAAAAGGTATAGACAGAAAAGTAATTATTAAAGTGATATTTAGGAAACATGGAGCTCACTGTCAAGAAAAATTATAACCCTTGTTACAGAACCATCCTTATTTAGTGATGACAGGAAATAGAACTCAGAGGCATGAAATAAAAATAATAAATACAAAGAAATGGCAAAATAAATATTAGTTTGCTCAACGTCATCACTGCAGAGAATGAGATGTCTGTATCACGTGAAGCTGACTGCCAGCTTCATAATTTGTCTGAAATTATCTGGATCAAATTTCACCCAGGAAAATTTCACTGAAATCTTGGATCAAATTGCATCCAGGAATAGCTGAGTAGGTGACAGAAATAAATAATAAATAAATAAATATATATTCACTTTTAAGAAAACTTTACGTTCTAGGAAAACCTAGAATTCTGAAAGAGTATCTGTACTCTGGTACAGATATTCATAAAGCATGAGCTGAATAGTTCTAGTAATTATAGGCCAGTTACCCAGACATCAAACTCAGACAATATAATGGAAAAGTCAATATGATTTCCCATTAACAGAGAATCAGAAAGAGAAGACTGTAATTCATTCCAGTAAGTGTGTTTTTATGGAAAATAGGTTTTGTCACATAGTTTAGATTTCATTATTTGATAAGATTACAAATTTGGTTGATAAAGGTAGCTGTGTATATGTAATACATGTAGACTTTAGTGTGGCATTTGATCTGTATCAGATGAGGAGGTGATTACAAAAATTACAAGTATCTATAGGTCACATGTTAAAAAGGTTGTGAATTTGCTAATCAAAAACTTTCAAGTGTTTGTTAATGGAAAATCATCACTGGTTGCACCAACATTCAATATATTTATTTCATGTTCATTGCTTGAAAATGGATTACTGCAGAAAAAATCTCCTAGTAAAGATGAGATGGCATATAAGGAGGGGAGATTTTGTTGCTCTCTAAAACTACCTGAAAAAAAGTTGCAGTGAGCTGGGTGTTGGTCTCTTCTCACAGGGAACACGTGATAGGATGAGAGGAAACGGCCTTAAATTGCAGCAGAGGAAGTTTAGATTGAATATTAGGAAAAATTTCTTCACTGAAAGGGTTATCAAGCACATGAACAGGCTGCCCAGGGAAGTGGTTGAGTCACCATCCCTGGAGGTATTCAGAAGATTTGTATGCTTAGGGACTTTGTTTGGTCATGGATTTGGCAGTGTTAGGTTTATGGTTGTACTCAATGATCTTAAAGGTCTTTTCCAACCTAAATAATTCTATGATTCCAAGATAAAGGACAGTCTAGCTATCAGACTGATCGGAGTTGGTTAATTAGTGAAATGCATTTGAGTTAGATACCACTAGGAATAGTCAAAAACAAACTACTGTCTCTCACTTTATCTACCAGTTTGTGGCAAAAACTGCTAACAATAATGAAATGGAGTAATAAGCAGATAATTGGTAATTATACCTTATCCATGTGTGGCAGTATTGAAAGAGGTGACTTACAGGGGAAGTTATAAACTGATGATGAAATAAAAAAGGAACAACTCAGTTTGAGATCTACCAAATGTGCCTTACAATGGAAAACATAAGAGTTTAGATGAACTGTTTTATCAAAATAAGATTGATAAAGGTGATATGTACAATTTGTAAGCCAGTCAAGAGAGCATAGTTCATAACATAAGACTCTTTTGCTTAGTCAGAGCCATAGCAAGTAACAGTGACTAGAAGACCAAAATGGGGAATTTAACTTTAAAAATTGTTACTAATGTCCATCTTGAAGGGTAACGATAATCAATGATCATCAGTGGTCTATGGTGAATTATAATGTGATTGACACAGAATGAATAGGTCAGAGATACACAGAAAGTCAGATGAAATGATCCATAGTTAAACATTGAGGGATTTGGCTTGATTTGAACTAGAATTTATCATAGCATTCCATTATCTGAACATCACAGAAATAGCATGCTGTAAGAAGTTGAACATACATCTTAAAATCAGCATACCTCTAGTAACTACGTGTTATTTGTACTACTGACTCTTTCCTGAATCGTATAGCAAGAAATTGTACTTCCTGTTGTACTTTGCATATGGCTGTTTGTCTCTAATTAAATCATACCCATTAATCCTCTGCAAGATTTATCAAATATGACATAAAAGGAAAAAAATGTAAAATCAAAGGTTAATTTAACATTACAGATATTTTTCAATGGTGATTTAGTATTAATGATGGCAGTTTATGAACCATGTTTAATTAAATGAATGTGGGAGATAAAAATTACCCTTTTATTTAGCTTTACTTAATATTATAGCCTCTAAAGCTCAGAAGAGGTTATGAATAAACTTTCTTCTGATCTCTAGTAAGGGCTATATTTAACCAACATTGAAGGTAGATTCTATAAAGTCTATCAGCAGATTAAACATGATCTTCAAATACCTTAAAAGTGGTGTGGCTTCACTGAAACATTTCTTATTGAAGGAACTACAGCAAGTGATGTCAACTTCAGATCTTGTCTATTTATTTCTGCATGGGCTTTGCAGAACAGCTAACCTTTCTTGGCCTGTGCCACACGTTGCACACAAAAATGATGCTCAGGCCATAGGAACAGCAAGATCCCTTAGTTCCTTGAGAGGAAATGCCAAAAAACATGTTTGCAAGATTGCAACTCCTCCTGCTCCAGTACAGTTGGAGTGGTTCCTTCCAAGAAGTTGCATTTGGAAGCTGGTCTTACAGGGGCAGTGATTTAAATATTGCATTTTAGCACTGCACAACACATCTTTGTACAATTGCACCATTCCAAGATCACAATACAGAAAATCACTGTGATAAAATGGTATACAACATATACACTGAAGCAATAATGAACTAATGTAAAAAAAGGTTGAACTGAAAAGAAAGATTAATGCTATGGTTTCTTCATCTTTTACCTGCTTGGTTAACCAGGAAGAAATCGTCATTATGAAATGCATTTTGTGAATACGCATCACCATCTTGTTTTTCCTCTTTTTTGATTTTATGTCACTGTTATCATATACAGTTTCTTAACTCTCCAATAATTTCGGTGGCATTTAACTGAACGTATACATAAGAAGGGTATTCATCTGGTACCACAGTCCTGTCCTGCTGTTTGTTTGCTCCCACCAAATCTAATGTCACAGTCTTCCCATTTCTGAATAATTCTGTTCAACTATAGGTCCATTGTAAGGGATACAAACACTTATCATATACAGAAAGATGTCTGCTTAATGATATCAGATACCTGGGTTGCTCTGTTCCCCAGACTCTCATTTGATCCTGAGCTCCAAACAGTCTGTATCATCTTGTACCTCTATTTGCAGCTGGGTATATATGTATTTCCATACGGCTGTTTAAAGGCTTTTCTCTGACACCTTCCCTCCAGATCTCATTTTAAGCATGATATAGAATTTAAATAGAATATGAAGTATCCAGCATACTTCAAAATGAATCATTGGAAACAGACATTGTAGTGAAGATTAGGAAGTAAATTATATACTGAAATTATTGCTGTTTCCACTCCAAAATAAATAACTAAGAACTTTTATTCGACAGAGCTTGGCAGAATTTTTAATTCCTCATTTTAAATGATTTGTTTTAGATACATATAAATATATATATATATATATAAATAAATTAAAATATCCATTATATATAGGCATACATTCATACAACAAGTAACATTTGTAGGATTCTACAGTCTAGTTTGCTCCTGGTAGATTAATGAGAAATTGTTACAACTTAGAGGTCACACAATTTTACTGACACCATCATCATATACCTTCTGTTTCAGACTGCTGCATAAGTAGGAGTTTTTACTCTAGCAAGTGACAAGGTATAATTTAAGCATCTGAGGGGAAAAGAATGCCAACAAAGAAACAAAAGAATACTGCAGTACACAGACTAAAGCACAGAAATTGTGTGTGATCTAATCACAATAGAGTCTTTACATACTGTTTTATTTATTTAAATTTGGTTACTGAATATTGATTTCTTTACTTTTAAGCAACTGAGATTTCTCTCTCCATCTCTGCTGCCTGCTATGTTATCTCTATTAGAGGGATTAATAAAGAATAAGTTTTTGTTGGTGTCATATTTACTGGTGTAAATGTGTAATCTAGGATACAATGTAATACCTTCTGGAAATAAAGTTGTATATATGCTAAAGAATACAGGTGATTTGCCGTGTCTCATAAAAGACTTTCAGCCTAGTTTCACTGCAGTACATGTGGCACCATGGGAAGTTTCTCCTCCAGCAAGGCATACCCAGGAGCTCCATCTGCAAGAGAACATCCATCTGTCCTGTCATGACCGAGGATGTCGCTGCTGGAACAGTGCTGGAACAAGTCAGTACTCAAGGAGAGTGCCCACCCTATAATTGTATAGCTCTTGATATCAGTCTTGCTAACTTTGATGAGGGTCTTTCCAGTGAACAGTTTGCATGTTGTGCAGCTGAGAGGTGAATGTTTATTGGCTTAACACCAGAAACACTAATGCTTAACGACACTTCAGCCCAGAGGAGTCCGTGCACTCTACTAGCTCCAGGGTTGGATTTAGCAGTAGTTCACACATGAGGAGTTCATACAACAAATGATTGTCTTTTCCTCTTCAAAAATAATTGCTCTCTCTTTAATTTTCAAATACACATACATAGTGAAAAGTGATCAGCTCTTCAAATCTGGTATGTTTTTTGACAGAGTAACAGAGAAATGAGAGGAAAAAGTTGAAGTCATGGATCAAAATTTCACCATGATGTATGAACACAGAGTAAAAGGAACTCCTTGCAACCCAACTCTAGCTCCAAACTCAATCACTAGCCTAGTGGTCACTAGCCTACATGGATATTTCCAGAAATACATTTTCTTATGAAACAAGAAAAGAATCACCAGAGAGATTCTTAGAACTGGGATTGAAAAAGGAGGTTTCTAACCTTGACATCTGTGGCTGTTTGTTGACACAGTTCTGTTTCTTATAACCACATTCATCCTTACATGGATAATCTCATTGGAACAAACTGAAACAGCAATCTAAATAAATGGGAAAGGTGGTATAACTTGTATCATCTTTCAGATTGTCAGCCTAACAGTAACCAGCTGAAGTCTGTAAATTCTGACTCAGATGTTCACCAATACCATGGGATATAGAAAATAAACTTTTTAATTAGGCACACCACTGTCACCTTTTCCAGTGTTGGTTGTGCTCTGCATAACACTTTGTAAAGACCTAAATATCACTTCTGAGTTTAGTCTAGTATGATATTTGTATTCTTAGACAAAGATGTAATTTGAGGTAGTGAGTGAAGAATTAACTGAAAATAGGTTGTGAGATTTCTGATTATGTACTCTCTGTTTTCTGTTCTTACTTATTTTATGTTTTCCTATCGTAAGTGCTTTAGAAATACTTCTCCCTTCAGTAGCTAAATGTCTGCTCATTTTTATTATCTATCTCTGAAATGATCTTTGCACTTTTTCTGAGGGGTGAGTATAATTGGAGATAATAATTCAAGGGAGGGAGACAGTATTATTACATTGATTTAGACAGTAGTCTTGGTGGATTGGAACACCCACAAATCCGTAGAGTGTTGATTAAAAAAATCTGGACAAAGTTCAGCAAATATATGCAATTTCCCACATTTTTTTTGCTTTGGCCATTTTCAAAGAGGGACTAGAAACTGAGCGCACATGACTTATCTTCTCATATCTACAAAATCCAAAGTAATTCAGTCCATTGTGGTCACTGAAAGCAGTGATGAGGAGGATGCCCCAGTGCTGAAGTTCTTCCTCCAGAGACAAGAGTAAGAAGCAGAAACACATCTCCATGGGAAGACAGTATTTATTTTGTCTCTTCCTTCACTGCAACTTTTCTCTGGATTAAATTGGAAGCTTCTCACTTCCAGTACTGTCATTCTGACACCTTTCATGAGTGTTAAACTCACTCCTCTGTAATAAAAATATCATAGTAGTTACAAAATATAATAAAATGGAAACATTTTCTGAAGTTGCACTGTATTTCAAAATCAGCTGGAGGGCTTCAAACACTATATCTGTACTACTGTAGATACTGTATTTATTAGTTAACTAATAAATGTGGTCAGTTTGTAATCTTACTTTTTGACAGAATTGTGGCATTTTTTGGAAGTTATTTACCTGCTACCGAACTTGATGGTCTCCTGTGAAAAGAAGTTTCTCTATATTCTGTTGGAAATAAGAAAGGGGGGCAGGGAATGATGTTAGAAGTTTACTAATAATCCCTGGTCCTCTGAAATCCCTGATCGCTTTGTTAAGATATTTCTGACAGATCACGAATCTTGGGAGATAGACATAAATCAGATTGTTAAAAGACCTCATATCACGACAGTAGAAATATTGCAGTCTGCAACACATACTTCCACAAATCTATAAAAAGAGCTCCTTTATACAGGAAATTTGCAACAATGTATTCTAGGGTCTGCTTATAAACCAATATAGCTATATTGATCCAAACTCTTCCATTTATTTTGGCAGAAACAGTTTTTTATTTGTTTCTCTGTTCAAATTAGAAATAGATTAGCAAAATAAATCACTTTTAAATCAAATGACAGGGCTGAACACAGGTTGATGCAGATTTAATAGTATTCATATAAAAATTAACTTAAGCAATTTGGTTTTTTTCAGGCCTTTTTGTATTCTCCAGCTCTGCTGAGGTTATGTCATTCTTTCCTCCTTTATTTATTAAGTGAATTTTTAAAAAAAAAAAAAAAAAACAAAGAAAAATTTCATCACTTTAGTGTTTCCATGTACAACACTGGCAAACTGATTAAGCTTAAATTAAAAAAAAAAAAAGTTTATATAAAATGATACTTCTATTTCAATAACTACTTCAGTGAAACATTTTATTTAGTTTGCAAATACAAAAATGTTTCTCCTCTCCTCTCCTCTCCTCTCCTCTCCTCTCCTCTCCTCTCCTCAAATCCCCTTTCCTCTCCTCAAATCTCCTCTCCTCAAATCTCCTCTCCTCAAATCTCCACTCCTCTCCTCAACTCTCCTCTCCTCACCTCTCCTCTCCTCTCCTCAACTCTCCTCTCCTCTCCTCACCTCTCCTCTCCTCAAATCTCCTCTCCTCTCCTCAAATCTCCTCAAATCTTCTCTCCTCTCCTCAAATCTCCTCTCCTCTCCTCAACTCTCCTCTCCTCTCCTCCACTCTCCTCTCATCTCCTAACATCTCCTCTCCTGTCCTCAAATCTCCTCTCCTCTCCTCAACTCTCCTCTCCTCTCCTCACATTTCCTCTACTCACATCTCCTCTCCTCTCCTCTCCTCAAGTCTACTCTCCTCTCCTCTAATTTCTTCTCCTCTCCTCAAATCTCCTCAACTCTCCTCTCCTCTCCTCTCCTCTCCTCTCCTCTCCTCTCCTCTCCTCTCTTCTCTTCTCTCTTCTCTTCACTATTTCCTAGTGAATAAATTGTAGTTACTCTATTTTACACTTGCCTTTGCCCAAAAGGTATTTGGCAGTTCACTTTTCAAAGTGTATCTCAAAGAGATGACTGACTTAAGAATCAAGCTTGCATTCCTAGATAGTTATTTTGGTGTTCAGCCATACATACAGGCTTTTGAAACAGAGAGAAGTGATTCTGCTAGATCAAACCTGGTGCTCATCTAAATCACTAACATCTCTGAAGGTGACCCATGTTAGTTGGTTGCAATTCTAAATGTATTTCTCTACTGCAACACTTTTTGCTTTATAATAGCTTGAAAACCCTTGAGTTCATCTCCGTTGGAACTAAGTGGTAAGGAACTTCACAGAGAGATGATAAACACAACCTTAAAAATACTGGCATATCACTTTTGAACTACATTTAAAGATCAGCTTATTTGAAAAGCTCTTGTTTTTGTGTAATGAAATGGAGTCAACGCTCCAGTGTAGTGTGTATTACTCACCTTCGTAATATTTTACATCACGGCTCCTTTCTCTCTAAAAAAGTCCAAATGGCATGAACACACTTGCAAATATTAATTTTCTGTATAGATTTTGGAATTTAACATGATATTTTGCCCACTTATGTACCATCAGTTTGCTCAATGACTGTATAAATTTCAGTCATTTTTTTTCACCTCATTCCTTATGTAGCCTAATATTTTATGGGGTTTTTTTTTGCCTTAAAAGTAAGAAAGATAAATTCACATTGAAACAGGGGATTTAATGAACTATGCACTGTGAGGACCAGAGTTTTGTGGGTGGTACCTTTTTTTCAATGCTTTTCCTCAGTGGTTATAGTTGATGCAGAAACGAGTAAGCAAAGTGTTCTTTCCATTCAATATTGTCCAGTTGTGTGTGTCTGCATCAATGACTACATCAGCAATATTATAATTTTCTTTGAATTTTGTCCTTATTAACTTCATAGGAGCATGATTTTGCAAAGAAGAGAAAATGAAAGACTTCTTTACCTTAAATGTTTAGTCATTAGTGTATTATTTCAGTGATTTAACCGCTAACAGGGAGTATAATTTTGCCTGTAAAGGGACTCATTATTTTACCACAAAGGAATGTCTGATTTTCTTAATACAAGACTTTCTGATAACAATGACATAAGAATCTTTGGTACATACATAAGAAAATGAATATCACAATATTATTTTGTGACTTGATAATTACTGGCAGATAAGTTATACTTTTGGGTCATCTTCCGTACATGGCCAAAAAGGGTGACCACAAGCCAGTGATGCATATTGTTCAATTATTAGTTTTATCACTTAGTGTATACTGAGGAGTTTCACTGGATCCTGCTTTGTTATTTTTAGTGTGTCTGTCTAAGCAGACATAGGAAGTGTCTTAAATAGTTTCTGCATGTGCATCTGAAAAATACTAGCAGTTGATGTAATTGACACTGACGTAGTTTTAAGGCATGATTTGCTTTAAATATCAGTAGATTGACAGAAGCCTCTCATATAGACCACATTTGGACTCTGAGAATTTGGCCTGGCAACAACATTTGTTTCCATTCAAGGTGATTTAAGGTATGCTAATTCCCAACTGCCTGCATGTTCAACAAAGATGATTCAGCAGGCATCTTTGCCTACACCTATGCTAGTAAACAAAAAGAATCAGGATCTTTTCTCTGTTCTGATCCAAGATGCATGCCTGTTTTCCATCCGTGTATCTAGCTACGCTCTCTTACCTGCTTCCTGCTTCACAAAGTGGTCTGGTCCAGACCATCTTCAGTGACTCCAGTAATAAAGGAGCAGAATGCAGAGTAAGATTGTCTAGGCATCGTCCAGTGATGATGTTCCATCCTTAAGCAGGCAGGATTTGAGATCAAAATCAGCAATGTCCTGGTTACCTGTAAGGATTCAGTCCCAGTGAGAGAGAGAAAATACATGCATTTCAGAGTCACAACAAACATCTACAGGAACCTACGGATACTGGAAAAGCAGTTATAGAGACAATAAAGCCAATCTCTTCTGTTTTGGGATGGATGGTAAAATGACATCAAATGGCAACAAAGTGTGGCTTACTATGTCCAGGTTGAACATGATCAAAATGACCCATGCTGTGGGTAGTGCAGCACTGAAACACATTTCCCAGAGAACTTGTTGAATTCCCATCCCTGGAGGTTTTTGAGATTTGGCTAAGACAAAGCCACAGCTGCCCTTGTCTAGTGTAGCTTATAGCCCTGCTTCAAGTGGGAAGCTGGGCTCCTATTAGGAGAGATTCTATCAAATCAAACTTTCAGTGGTTTGGTGACAATATTAAGAATTATCTTACACAGCTCAAAAGTAACAATGAATCTCTAGAAGATGGAATAATACAGTCAGGACATTAACTGATGTCATTGCTAAAATCCTGGACTTGGATCAAGGTTCAGGCTTGGCCTTTGTTGACATTTGTTACTGTATGTTCTGTTTTTTCATAAGGGCTGTGAATGTTTGCCTTGTCCTTCACTGCCGCATTTTGTGTTTGGATATATCTCTTTGGAAGGAAAGAAAATGTTCCTCTTTCCTGAGAACAGCTGAAGCTGAAGCTGGCCAAACAGAAGTTCTGCACATTAGGGTCACCTTCTAGAATATGTGGGCTGAAGATGATCCATGTATGAGAGAGACCAGCACCTGCAGAATGATCCATTGTACACAGAAATTCTTGTTTGTTGTAACTCTGAACGTCATTGCAAGTTGATGGACTGAAGGTAACGTGACGGGAAGCAATCTGTCCAGCAAGAGGGAGGTTGGGGATTTTATTTTGTCTTACACAGCATAGCTGGGTTTTCCTATTTTAAATTTGTTTTTCTGATCTATCACCCTGAAACTTAGCTTTAGACATTCAAAAACTTTTTGGCGTGCTCAACTTAAGAGAGAAAATCCATCAAATCCACTTACTTCCATCATGTTGTTAAAGGTATTGCTTTATCTAGGGATAACAAATGTCTTTTTCCTGAGGTTCATCCTACAGACAGAGACAGGCTGCTGAAGGTTTATTGCTACTGACTGAAGAGGAGAGAGAACACAGATGTTCTCATACAGAGCACAATTTGATTAGAAAGTAAGGACAATCTATAGGTTTTTTGGTAAGCAAATGGCATGCACATCCAAAAACTTAGGGTAATAGGAGATTTAAAACATTTAGACCTACTGGGAAAGATTACAACTGAACATGAGGTAGGATAGGAAAGACAAATAGTAGGAAAACATATTTTTTTTTTAAAGACAGACATTAATAAACTTTGTTGATAGGATTAAGGAGAGGCTGAGAAAATAGGCATAAATTGTTCAAGTAAGATGATAATTCTGCAAAGAATAATAAAGATGTACACAAAAATTATTGTGGAATTGAGGACTAATTAAGAAAAAATGAAGCTATATTTTGCTCATTGGCAATCTTAAGAATAAAAAAAAAAGGTAGGAAATGGAAACTAGGTCAAATATGAAAGTATTTCCTGAGCATATGGAGATAAATACAAGCAAAGCACAAACAACCAACGACTATGAAAGCAAAATAAATTTGTTTCTTTCTGACCTGAAAAGAATATAACAAGGAGCAATCTTCTGTCAGAGAGGGAAAGAAATTATTGACAGGTATAGACAGCCAGGATGCATAATGCTATTTTTGAAAAAAGCATCACTGAAAAAATCTTTCAGTCATTTGATTTAATGATAGGAAGCTATTACATTTCATAAGAGCATCAGTGGAATAATATCCAAGGGACAGAAAAAGTTAGATTAGTCAATCAAATCAAATGTGTCACATCCAGTGACACATCTCAAAATCTCGCTTGCAACTACATCATGTCCAATTTACTTGGTCCCAGAAAATGATGGCAAGAAGAGGGGAGAGGTGACAGATTCACCAATTCCATTGGCTGGAATAAGGTATAAACAATACTAATCTGTGGGTAAACAGAGATTTTTATTCAACAGTTAGGCTCATTGGTAAATAACTGAATAGCAGAAATACTTATTGTTTACCACCCATGTGAGGGTTTTATGCCTTGCGTTACTTACTAGAAAAAAGGTAAAAGAAGAAAGAGGGGAGAGAGAGAGAGAGAAATCACCAGTCTAGGTTCCAGCACTGGTCCAGCAACTGGGGCCTCTGGTCTGTAGAAGTGCTCGTTCAGAAAAATCTCACTCTTTGTTAGGAGCCAATGCTTTTTATCAAGGTAATTTGCCCCTCCTACCATAAGTGATGCTTAACATGATCTAGGCGGGGTTAGGTGATATTTAGCATGGTCTAGGCTGAGTTACGGATGATGTAACTTAGCATGATCTCCTAAACTTTCATTTACATTTTCAGAGGTGTCACTCAGAATATGCATTTTGGCATTAATGAGGCTTTAATGAGGCAAAGTTCACTCATCAGACACGGTATCTTTAGAAATGTCAGAAATGTGGTAATGTGCTAAGGCAAGGCCTTCTTATCTCCATGATGTTCCATCCCCAGCCATATCCTTTTGCAGTGTCATGGCAACCGTCCCACTCTGAGTGTTTGAGACAGATTTTGGGAAAGGCTCCATGGTCTCCATCCCCGCTTTTCCCTTATCATGCTTTGCTTCCTGCCATTGTCCACTCCCTTTTGAGCAAAAGAGTTCCCTGCTCCTGAGGGTCACAGGTTAACCTTGGCCATTTTGTCTCCTACAGCTAGTATGTAAGAAATCTTTCCATCATTAGATTTGAGAATGTCTGGAAATATAAACGCATATATCTTTATTTATTTAACAAAATATTTTTTCCTATCTATGTAAGAAAAAAGTGGGTAAGCTGGACATTGTAGGTCAGTCATTGTAATTTCAATTCTGAGAAAAATGATGGAGTACATAACCAGTGATATATAAAAACATAAAGGAATAAGGAGATGATCAGCATCCATCACAAATTTGTTGAGAACAAGCGAGTCAAAGCAATGTACCTTACATCTGAGAATTTCTTCAAGACACACTCTTGGTCCAGACAGCCTAAATACTTGATGGATCTCAGAGAGTTTCCATAATAAAAGTAATGATCACATTGAGAAATAAAAATGTTAGTCTGTCAGAAGATAACATGGAATTCAGATGCAAAGAATAACATACTGCTCAATAAAGAGTGGTACGGGGTGCAGTAGACAGGTGGATCATGATTGACTAAGACAGCAGTTCTGTAGAAAATGCTGTAGAGTTCAGAGTATCCTTAATGGAAAGTAGTAGCAGCAGACTTAAATTATAGTAAAAACAAGTCTGCTTCAATATTAAGTACAACTTTCGAAATTAGAGAGATCACAAAGTATTGAAATATATGGTTCCTCCAATATCAGAGGTCTTTAAGAATAAATTAAACAAACATCCACCAGAAATTACATAGAAATAGGTGATCTTGCTTAGGGAATGGGAATACATGGAGACACCTATGATAACAACCAATTCTGTGCTTCAAGTGCTGATACTTATATGTATATTTAATTGTGTTGATTTCTACTCCTGATGGACCACAGAGATGTGCTGAAATATTGCTGTTGCAGTTACTCTAATCTGGCCAAAGACATAATCTCTAAAGTGTTCATTCTTTCAAAATCAGGGATGAAAAAAGGCAGAATTAGACTCAGGTTCTAGAGAAAAATACTTTTTTTTTTTCTTTCTGCCATATTGCACTCACATCAAACCTTTACATTCTTAAAAAAATATGTATAAACTACTTACACAATTAGACATAGACAAATAATGTGGGTTTGATAAGGCCATAGTGGTGCTTTTGCACGTATGAAATAGGTATGGATTAGAGCTCTTTTTCATAAATTGGGGTGCTAAGTTCATTTTTCTGTCAGTAGAGTACATGAATGAATTGTAACCACTATTACATACAGAGAAGGTTCCACAACGATATGCGACATAACGTTTCATCAGCCGTTTAATTGCCCATCTCAGGTCTCATCACAAGCTGCAAGAGGAAAAGCTGACTTGATTTGCTTATATGTCAGAAACCTTGATACCAAATTACAATTTGAGCATACATGCCTTTAATGGGTGTGTTGTTGTGACGATAATAATAATAATAATAATAATAATAATAATAATAATAATAATAATAATAATAATAATAATAATAATAATAACACTTTGTAATTCTGTAATTGCACTCCAATTATATCAACATGATTTACAAGCACTAATTATATGAGCCTTTCAAAGCTCTTGTAACAAATGTAATAGGCCCACATACAGCAATTACATTCATACTTCTCTTTTAGTAAGAATTTCCTTAAGATTTGTACATAATCTATAACCAAGAAAGTACAGGAATACGAGCATTTTGAAAAAAAAATAGTGTGCTGAAGATATAGATATTATTTTTATGCTTATTAAGCTACTTCTTTTTCTTACACGTCATTATGTCACCACACAATGAACACTTTAAATTTTTCTTTCCTCATTTGCAAAAAAAGTTAGTTTGCAAATTGCAAACTTTGCAACTCATTCATAATCCATGTAAGTAGCTTATTAAATATTAATTTGTTGAAAAAAGCTCAGTATCTTTACTTTCCTCTTCACTCTCTGTCCATTGTTTTATGTAACCACTATGCTATTGTTTCTCTCACTTGACAGTTTGATTTCTATAGTATACTATTATGTTTAAAGCAGCCATTATGCAAATAGTAAAGCTGAAATGTACTTCCTGTAAGTATTTTATTTCAAAGCATGTTATACTTTTCACACAATTGTTCAAACATAAAAAATGAATAAAAAATAATTCTCAAAAATGGAGTTGAATATGCATAGGTACTACAAACTAACTTTCTGTTTTAAATCTGAAACATTGACCTAAAATCTCCTCCAGGGCCACACTGTCTCATGACACTCCATCATCTATTTAATTTCCTTCACAGCCATGTTTTTCTTCTACAGAAACATTTTATCCCTCCTTGTTGCCCTTTACCTCTACTTTGCCTTTTGAGAATTAGACCTTTAGATTTGGCAGAGGTAAGACACATTGCTCAAAAGTGAACATTTTACAGCTCAATGCTGCTTTTGTATATTTTTAGTATTACATTTTATCCTCAAGGAAATTGTGTGAGATCTAAGTCAGAATGTCTGAATTAACACCAGAGCAGAGCTCTGTGTGATGTCTTCGACCAATGAGTAAACTGTGTGGTAAGACAACATACGTCACAGTCCTTCAGCTTCTGTCTTTCATGGGAAAGCAGAATCTGCTTGGCCAAAGTCATGGATTAAATGCTACATTCCTCTAGTACCATCAACGATAACTAAAGCAAACAATGGTATTTTAGGAAATTTTGCAAGACATTACATTCAGTTGATATAGTCCATGCTACTTCATCCTGTTCTATGTTTTTACTTCACTGCTCTGTAAATTTCTTCAGATTTTGATTCAATTTATTAAAGTGAAGAATTTCCTAAAATTACATTTCCTTCATGAAAAAAAAAAATAAAAAATCATAGAATCAAAGAATAATCTAGGTTGGAAGGGACCACTAAAAGTCATCTAGTCCAACCCCCTTGCAAGAAGCAGGGACATCTTCAACTAGATCAGAGCCCCTTCCAACCTTAACTTGAATGTTTCTGGAGATGGGGCATCTACCACCTCTCTGGGCAACCTGTGCTAGTGTTTCACCACTCTCATCGTATTTTTTTTTCCTTCTGTCCAGTCTGAACCTACCTCCTTCTATTCTGAAACCATTACTCCTTTTCCTATCACAACAGGCCTTGCCGAAGGGTTTCTCCCTGTCTTTCTTCTAAGCACCCTTTAGGCACTGGAAGGCCGCTATCAGGTCTCCCCGGAGCCTTCTCTTCAGGCTGAACAGCCCCAAGTCTCTCAGCCTGTCCTCATAGGATAGGTACTCCAGCACTCTGTTAATCTTCAAATAACTTAAAGGTTTTTCCTCTCTTGACTTTTTGGTTGTTTAGGAAGGAAAAGTTAGCAAACATATTTTACTTTACTTCTCTTTAATTTAACTTTTTAATATTAAATAATTATATGAAATCTTCCTGTAACTATAAAATTTCTCAGTGTTTCTAGAACTTACATATAGCTTAAAGTAAACATATAAATACTTACACATACAGAGAAAACACACTCCTTTCCTCATTTAAAAACGCTGACTTTGATTTCTGATCTGTTTAAATCAATCCCATGAATAAAAAGTAACATAAAGTGTATTTAGCTTTATAAGAATTTCTAATCCCTACAGCTTTATTAGATAATTTCTTACTTGTTTCATGAATGTCTTTGTATAGTCTGCATTAGAGTAGAAATAATGTTAATAAACACTGATTTGAAGCAAAGTAGAATTGAGAGATATCTCACATAACATTTTTTAAAACAAGAAATTTAAACTCAATGTTAAGAAACAAGCTCCAGTGAAACAAAAAAAACATTAATATATTTCTGTATTGTGATAAAATCTGTATACTTTGCTAGTAGCCAATGTATTTTACTACCTTAATAGGGCTTTGAAAAGAAACAATTCACTACATTTATTTAATACTTGAATCCTGGTTCAATTCACTACATTTATTTAATACTTGAATCCTGGTTCACTAGAATTCACCAAAATATTTCCAATATTAAAATGGACAAGGCATAGACATTTAAGATTAGGTATGGAATGGTAATTATCACTATAATTTGAAGTGACTGGAGGCCGTGGATTGAGTGTGGATCTGCTGTGAATAGAAGTAAAAGCATGTGGTATTTCAAGTGATTCTGATTTTTACAAGAATATCAATTCCCATTATGCATTGTTCACCAAGTCCATTTAAACAAAAGCAGATCATAGTAGACTGAAAAATGTTTGAACTGGTTGAGAGTGGAGGAACAGGCTCTGAGTTAAGGATTATTGAAGTTTTGTTGCCAGTTATGGAAAAGTCTTACTACAGAAACAAACATTACGGCAAATGAAACAAAAGCGTAGCCTGATGGCCCTATAAGAGGGTGTAAGGAAAACTGCAAATGTCAGAATGTTTATTTGAAAATGATGAAATTGAAATACAGCCAAGCAGCAATAGTAAAAAATTTGACATTTTTAAGTTACTCAAGGTTTTTCTTGCAAAATAACAAAACCAAATAACTTAACAAAGCATCAGCTAAAAGAACTTCAGTAGAAAAAATACATTCTAAAATTTAAAAAATAGTAAAGACTGCTTCTGTAAACAGGCATCAGTGCCCATGAAAAGAGGGGGTGCTGTGACTAGAAAATATGAAGGGAGAACCTGCAGTGGGTCAAGTATTTATCACTGTATTAGGATAGTAGGAAACAAAAAAAAAAAAAAAAATTTCCAGAAAAATGGAACTTTCTAATGGTAGCAGCTGAAGGAGAGGCTAAAATGCAACGTTTTTGTCTTCATCTCCCAATCTGTCAAGCCTCTACCATAGATGGACTAGTACAGCAGAACAACATTCTTGCTGCTGCCACACTTTGCTCCACCCATGGAGCATCTGTGGTTTTGGAGATGACAGCAGAAATTAATCCAGACTTCTCTCTCCATGCCTGCAGAGCAGGACTACTTCATAGTTAGCTAGAAAGAGAGCCCTTAAAGATGTTTTTGTTCTCAAACTAAATGTTTGTCACATTAGGCCACTGCTGCTGCAGACATGTAAGTGCTCATCAATAACTGCAGTCAAAAAATGAGAATTGGAGGGCATACAATGATTTCTGGACAATTCTTATGACTGATTGGACCTCAGAAAAAACACTGGCAACCGTTCCCTTTTTATATCTGCAGTATGCTTAGCAGCTTCTAACAAGATGTCTTCTGAGTGCTGTCACCATGCAGAATTAATAACAAAAAAAACAATTAGTACTCAACTTTTGGTCCTAAATCCAGTATCTTCTAAAGCTAATGAAAAAAATTACCTTTGACTTACAGAGGTAGAGTGAGGATCTTGATGTAGGGAGCGTAACTGAGTAAATATGACTAGAAGTGCTTTACAACGGACAAATAACGTGAGCCTGGTCATAAACCATGGCACTCCCTGGCAAACTTCTCAGGCAAATTCTCCTGTGGCCTCTGTCTGATTTTTTCTCACTGTCCTGAGTTCATTTTAACTTTTTCTAAAAGACTACCCCTACCCCTCTGGAGCAGTCTACTTTGTCCCCTTTCAGTCACTGGGCTCCAGCGAAGGTCCTACTCAGCACGAAAAAGAACATGAAATAAAAGAGGGTAAGGGCAGAGCAAAGTGATGTATCTTTTCACAGATTGTTTACATTATTTCATTTTTGTTGGGCAAAAGCAGTAGTTTCTTTCACATTATCTAGACTTCTACTCAGAAAGTCTGAAGCCCTACAGTTCTACAGTATTTTATTCCAAATTCTGTCTACTGATAGAGCCTGGTTATTTAAGTGAACATATATTTAAGTAGAAGCAAACACCTTCTGCTTTCCAAGATGCAGTCAAAGTTTTTGCTCCATCCTTTTAAATGTTGTGCTGTCCTTTCTTTATTTACCAGAAGAAGAGAGAGAAGAATAAATTTATACAGCATTGTGTTTCCTGCAGCATAATCCACAACACTGCTGGTAGGACGTCGAGTTAAATCCTGCACCCTGTGAGTGTGCAATTATCATGCCCTTAGAAAAAGCACTTCATTTTTCAGAGGGACACAGCAAGTTAAGATGATGTATAATATCCTTCTCACAGGCTGGTTTAAATTACTACATTGCAGAGCTAAAATGTTGCTGCTTTTTTTTTTTAAAAAAAAAAAAGACAGGCTTTCCAAACAGCACCAGTGTCCTATACTTAAACCTATCACATTTCTTTTAGAGACCTCAGATTTGTAGAATCAATTCAATGGCTTATTTTGTTACCACCTCTCCCTCTTGTGGCAGATTTCAGCAAGGAAAAGGCTTGTTATTTACAATTAAATTGAAATCAGGTAATCTTGAGTATTATCTAACATCAGGATTTTTCTAGGTATGTTGAAGTTACAGAGTGTTATGAATTGTTGAGGACATAATTTGACATTCCTCACTTAACAGTGCACATTTACACTTATATAGCACAGAAATATTATAATTTCATTAGACCTTATCCACCTTAACCCTCATCTGTTAAATGACTGTGTAGGTTATGCTGTTAAATGGATGTGTATAAATTAAACATTTTTTAAAAAGCTTTCAAAAGTGGGATTTTTTTTTTATTTGCATGAATGTTGTCAAATAAATACTAGTTTCCTACAATCGTAACAGGAAGCTGTATAGAATCACATACTGCCTCATTGCTTAAAGGAGCTGCAAGGGTTATGGATTTCTCCCAAGGAGCTTTAAAAAGCTCAGGTTGTTCCCCCTACATATTAGACATCATTTTTTTAAGGACTGAGTTATATTGTTTTTGTGTCAGTCTAATTTGTTGTTGAGCCTTTCACATGGCATTCTGAAAAATAAAACATGCAGGGAAATAAATGGCTGCTCTTGGAAAAAAAAAAAACAAAACAACCCAACAACCTGCAAACAAACAAAATTTGATAGTATGATGATACTGAGTGAGGACAAAACTCTGACTAAAATTATGCATAGAGTGCATTTGGGTGGGGGCATGCGGGGAGGTGAAAAAAAGCCAGATCTGTAGCAATAACATTCCTTTGGCATATGTATAGGTTAGCAATCAGTTGTTTGGAGTGGTTTGCATAGCGATGGTGGCAAAGGAATTCAGTTTCTGACGACTTGGACTGGATCCTCTTTCTGGACTCTGACCAATGGTGGATTCTAGTTGATCCAACATAAGCGGACACCACTCAGTGCACTGGGAGCCAAGCGTGGCCAGCAGCAATGACCTCTACATTCCTTCTTCTGCCTGTGAGCCAGCATAGACAGTGAGGCATCTGGCTACCAGCCCACAAATAGAATTCTAAGGGTTTTTTTAATTGTCCAGGGTGTCTAAGACATTCACACAGAACTGAAGTGTCTAACAGAACCTACTTATCTTCTTCTGGAGGAATTGCAGAAAATTTTTGGGCTTCTTTATTCTCAAGCACATTGGATGTCTATACAGGGACTGCTGAATTAAGCTCCAGTGGATGAGATTAACCTTGGAATTACAACACATTTATGTGTGTACTGACAATTAACTCAGTCTGAGCTAAGATTGACTCAAGAAGATTACTACTTTTGCCTCCTAATCTAGCTCTGAATCCTACCCTGATATATATTAAACATGCCAGTTTAATGATCAGTTTAAGTTCACAAAAGCTATGGATTTGTATTGCACTCTAACAGCTTTGAAGAGGGCAGAGTACCAGTCCTCTTGAAAAGAAACCTCAAAGGGCTTCTGTGAAATCTCAGCTGGAAAAAAAAAAAAAAAAGGAAAAGAAAGCTTTTTTTTTTCAGTAAAGTCTTTAAAAAAATCAGGATTTCCCATGAAATCATTCTAGTTTCAGTGATGTTTACTGGAACATTCCTGATAATGCCATTAGCATCCTTTTAGCAATTTCCAACTTCTTCATTTGAGAGTTGTTGCTGACATCGCTTGTTCATCTGCTTAGGTCATCTGTTCCTCACTATGGCAACAGGGAAATTACTGTACATCAGTGGTCTGAAGTATAAATGCATTTACTGCCCTTGCTGTGTTCTCCTGAGTGAGGAAATGAGGGTTGTCTTACATCATGGAAACAGCAAAGTCTGTAGCCAACCTTATTTCTCTGTGAGTAGAAGTTTCCCAATTGTACTTCATAATTCAAAATAGAATTTGTGTCCTTTTCCTCACAGTCTCCCTCTTGTTACTGGTTTCATAATTTCTGAAAGACCTTAGCTTGAGTCAGAGGGAAAGCTTTTCCTTGAGCTACTAACTTGCTTCGCTGGGAGATTAAAAGACTAAAATCTTGACCTTCTTGGTTTTGATCTGTATTAACATAATAGAGGGAATTGTGGTCTCAAGGTCTGTGATTTTATTCCTACAAGGAATAAAATAAGCCCTCTTAGAGATTACAGCATATACATTTGTTTGGCCAAATCAACCCATGGTGGTATATAGGAAGTGTTTGCCATTGCTTAGTTATGAAGATCTAAGCAAACCGAAATAAATTGCTTTGAATTGCTCAAGTGGCTTGACACCCACATTTATTTGCCGTGATGTTATAGCTCAGAGACTGGAGGAGATTTAAAGGCTGCAGAGAATTGAGTTAATTTTATGGACCTTGTTTTGATTTAGAGAGCCAATACAAATATTACTGTACCTACTTTACGCTTCCTATAAGCTCTTTTAAAAATGTATGAAAGCAAAGCTCCATTCTGCCATAATGAGACATAACACACTTTGGCTATATAAAAATGATACATGGAAATATTTTCTTCAGAAAATAGCTTCTGAAAAATGTAGACTTTAGGACCATTGCTATCATGTACTTCTCATAAAAGTTCCAATTAAACATTAAATTATATATATATATATGTATTTGAAGCAAACAGACCTTTCAAACTTTGTTTTTACTTTGAGATTTTCTAGCTGCTGGGATAAGCCTATTTCATTAGAGCTTATTTTACAATGAGCTCTTTATCAGATCTGCAGCTGGCTTGTAAACCCTAGGGGTTCAAATACAAGTGGACAAATCTCTTAAAGGTTTTCTTGAAACGTGTTAAAAGCTTACTGTTATTTTCCTGTTAGACACAGGTCAGAACTAATTTTAAGAAGACCT
The DNA here is from genome assembly GCA_011801015.1 of Ardeotis arabs. Taxonomy (NCBI): domain Eukaryota; kingdom Metazoa; phylum Chordata; class Aves; order Otidiformes; family Otididae; genus Ardeotis; species Ardeotis arabs. Next base: position 48,845 of record JAAGAY010134326.1, read on the forward strand.
TTTAAACCTCTGATACTGTAACACCCCAGGTAAGAAGTGAAGTGGAGGTGGAGGAAATATGGTAATTTGAGCTGAGCAAGGCAAGCTGCAAAAACAATTCTTTGAGAAAGAGAAGGAAAAAAAAGCTGTAAAAAACATCTTTTTGGCAACATTTTCAGTTATATTTTCTATTTCTTTAACAATATCTTTTAGTACTTTGAACATATTTTTTAAAAAAATCTTTTTATTAACACTTATTTCATGCTGCAGGCAGAACAGAAGGTGGCAAGAATCTTTTTATTGCTTTTGGCCTAATACATTTGGCAGGCTGATGCTGCAGATAATCACTATACAACTCTTTCTTGCTCTGGGAATAGGGTTGATAGCTGAACAAGACCTGATTCCTTGTCCTACTGAGTCTCATGTAACACGGTCCGCACGTCCCTGCCATGCCTCCCAAATAACACAGCAAATGTCAGCTGAATCAGTTCTCAACTTACAGCATTAACCTTGAGCTCAGCATCAGGGCCAGTGGCATCCTGGCAGTGTGAAATCGGTATAAACCAGGGCGTTCCGGGTTGAATCATGTCCTTAGAATGCTGCTGCCATCCAAAGACAGAAGCTGGTATTGCTCTACTTCTGGAATCTGCTGCCAATAGTTTAGGAAAGAAACAGGAAGGAAGTTCCACCTTTTCTGCTAAGGCTCTAAAACAAGAACCATTTATCTTTTTTTTTCTTCTTTTTTTTTTTCCCTTAAAAAAAACCACCCCACTTTCATGAGAAATAACTAGTTTCAAAATTTTGAAATATAGTGTTCCTCCTGTCTCATTGAAATATCTATTTTACGTGATCTGAACATCAGGCTGTGCTGTAGAGTCCAGTCTTTGTTCCTTGCCTTTCCCAAGTCTTCTTGTAGAGCATCTCACTAATTTTTCTTTGCAAACATCTCAGCAAGTTATTCTTTGTTTGGAGTACTTAAATGGCAATCAAGTATTGTTCAGAAACAACCTGTTCTAGATCAGCAGATTAGATAGTCTAATTAACACCTCTTATCTTTCCTGGTATGACTATTCACACTCAAGAGATAAATTCCCAGGCTTCAGTAAGGAGAAATCAAGAGGCAAAATTATAGTGCGGTGGTTATAGCAACGTTTATTTAGCATAGGCTCGTAGGGGCAGGATAGGTCATTATCCAAACTAGAGAAAAATCTTATAAACATGGATGTCTTATTCAATCTACTTTAAATATTTGGTTTTTAAGTACCTCTGGTTAATGCATTAGAAGACAATTCTCCTGAGCAACTAAAATCCCTTTTTTTCATACTTTCTCTGGCACTTAGTATATAACCATAGTTATATTATTGTTATAACTTCATGGTACATTTGATAGTTACCCAAAACTAGGTCTTAAAACAGTGTAGTGTTACAATTTATAAAAAATGACATGCCTTTATTTTTCTTTTTAACCTCAACAAACACAGTCCTCACTACAGTTAATTTTATATTTTAGCATATCTACAGTACAGCTTGATTACTGCAAAGCTCCTGGACCTAAATTTGGCCTGCTTTTCTGCAGAGCCCAACCGTTTCAGTGAGGTCTATAAAGCTATTTAGGAGTAGTTTATCTTGCTACAAGAAGGGTCACGTTAATTTCTTTGCCTTTGTTAAGTTCTTTACAAGTACGGCTCATATTAACAGCTAGTCAATTGTTCTGTCATATTAAGAGAGAAATTCCGTCATTATCCCATCTAGTGGCTGAGTGCTTCAATGTATTTGTGATTTTCATCTGCGTGTTTTTTCTTCTGTGAAATTATGCAGGCTATTACTATTCAGACATAATTAATGCTACTTCTACTCTTTGGTGGGGAGTTCCACAGGTTAATTGTGCTATTACACAATTATGTTTCAATACTTGTGAAATACTGCTTGTTTCAGTTTATGGCTTATATTATCAGCCCTCTTTCTTTACTAACCTTCTTGTCACCACCTCCACTTTTCTGTGGCTTAAAATTCACTCTTGTGTATGATCTGATGATACTTGAATGTGAGAGTTTTGCCAGCACTGAATAGTCAGCTCCTATGTGCTCCGCTGTTTTCCAGTTCTCACTCATCACCACCAAAACTGGTACTAAAAGACAAACACAAAGATTTCCTCTGTTTCTTTACCTTCAGTCTCATAATCAGACCACTTCATTTTCTTGTATTACCTTAATGATGTCACTAGCTTACAGTATTTTTACTATTGTTGGAGGGTTTGTAATTTACAAGGTAGTTGTCATTTATTTTTGTTATCAGACTAGGAATAAAACCATCCCTATACAGAATTTATACTGGGTTCTAATGTCAGGAACCAGTGGGGGTATATGTTCATCTAGTATGAGATACAGTTTGAGGACCATTCCATCTGGAACAGAAAGCAAGGGAATTGCATTGCTTGGGAAATTGTGGTACACCTGGCAGTTATAAAGCTTCTTCTGTTTAATTTACCCACAAATCTAAAACTATCATAAAGTGAGTGAATGAGTGAGTGACTGTGTGGTATTTTAGCTGCTGAGTGGGGCTAAACCATGACAGTCCTGTAGCAAAACCAGGAGGAAATAGTTCCCTTTTTAAATAACTCTATGAATGAGAAAAATATTAATGACTGCAGCTTCCATGCCACCTGGGGATTTAGTCACAGAGCTTCCATCAGCTTTAGGATTGAAATGTCTTGTACCCTCTTTGAAAATGTGTCTCAAAGATTTTACCGCAATGGCAAAACACAAAGGCAGCAAAGAAATTTAGAGTGAGAGTGGAAATTGCCTTCCTTGTGTGTATTGCTGGAGTCTTCATAAAGCAGTAAACCTCGTACATCATAAAATGTAATAACCAGATATGACAGGTGATTTTAAAAGGAGAAAGAAGACAACAGATGAACTTTGCATTTGCAGTGCACTGCAAATGCGATATATATATTTTGTTTTAAAACAAAAAGCTCTCAGATGCAGAGTACCATAGACTCTTTGATATCAGCAGTGCCCCAGTGATGAAGCTTACAGGGAGTGTGCTCCATGACTCTGAGGAAGGACTAGGGCAGCATGGGGAGCGTGAACGAGAGGCATCAGACCAGATGCACAGCTGAGGGAGAAAACTGTACTTAAATGAGATTGACTGAACAGTTGTAGCTTAAAGGTGGGAGCTGAATTTACCTCCCCACATGTCCTTTTAATTCATCTTGTCAAAATTTGTCTTATCCCTAAGTGATTCTATGTGAAACTTAACTAAGTGGTGAGCTCCACAGTAAGTGCTTACGAGACAGAGGGTATTGCTGGCTTGGATGTGAGCTGGCAGGATGAGAAGAAAGCACTGAGGACACTCAGGCCTTTCTCTGCTAGTACTTCCAGTACACTGTCTTTGGCAAGCCATATAGAGTGTCATCTATCTCATCTTATTTTACCCATCCAAAATATATTTATCAGCCTAAAAAAGTCACCAAGGTACATCAAGGGAGAGAGAAAATTGGTCATTCCCCTTTCCTATCTTTGGTGTTTGTGTCTAGCTGAGACAGTACTGGAAATTATTTCATAGTTTAGATATTCCATATGTAAGCAGTTCTGTATGTGCAACTAGTTAGTGAGAAAACTATAGTATATGTATATACTTAGTTAATCTGATTTCAGATATGGTTTTAGGCATGTAACATTTTAATATTGGAGTTTGGAATAATAATCTAGGTTGGAGGAAGGAGGTTATTTTTTATTCTGTTTCCTTTTTTCCGGGTTCAAGTAATTTTGAATCTAGCGGTCTTCAATACAAGCCTTGATGAGAAAGCTTGTAAAACGCTACTATGTTAGTAGCTTTCTTGTGTCTTATGACATTCTGTATTTTCTCTATAAAAACTCAGAACCAAGATCCAGTGTACTATTATTTTTCGTGACATTTACAAATACTCTCTAAACCTTCTGAGTGTACAGCAAAGATAGGAAACAGTCAAGAGCAGGACATGGAGGTATGGAAATTGACAGGTAAGTAAATGCAACTTAAGTTATTACATCTACGGTTTTGTCATGGTTTTCCAAACTAATCTCAAGACTTTGTAAGGAATCCAACTGAATTTTTTCTATTTCTCAAGTTTCCTGTTCCAGGACAAAGAATGGTAATTTCACATTAGTGGAATGCAAAGTCCAAACTTTCTACTATGAAAAAGAAAAAAAAAGTCTGTAGACATGAGAAATTTTTGACATGTTGGTCAAATTCTACCCCAAGCAGAAAGATCCTGCTCTAATTACTTTTATTTTACATTTCTCATTCCACTTGTCTCTCCCTGTGAGTCCAACATGATGATAAAAAAATCAAAGATACATGTTAATTCTCTTAAATATCTACTGTGAAAAACGGCAAGACATTGTCAGGAGGATAGAGTGTTTGTTGATGATTATGCTCACAAAAAGGGGTAGTTCAGAAGCTGAAAGATGAAGACCACATCAATCAAAAAGAGAAAAAAAAACCCCTTCCTTATCATGATGGCAAATAAAACTGTAACTGTTTACGGAAGAATACAGGAGGTGTTTCTATCACTCAGAGTCTTTAGTTTAAGACTCCATATACCTTTTGGAAGGATGTTCTTTAGATGAGATACACATTGCTTGCCTCAAAGTAACCCTGTGTGTGGGAAGTGGAACTGGATGGGCAGAAGAGGGAATCCCACTCGACTACAGCATCTGTTGAGTTCAGGACTATCTGCACAGTGGCTCCACTAAATGTCATCATGTAAACATGACCTTATGTTCTAAACATACATCTGTGTGGGTCCACGCATATAGATGCAAAAAGCTATCTTTCTGTTTACAGAACATATCAGGGTGTGGTTTGACATAAAAGTTTTATTACCTAGGCCTTGGTTAACTACTGTTTGAATGACTGTTTTCAATAATCCATGTAACTTTTATATGGGGTGGTTCTAAGGGAGCTGAGATTTCTTTTTTTTTAATAGTGCATTAGACTCTGATATATGTTGCACACGACACATCAGAGAATATGAGCATATACATATTCCTTTAATATATGTGACTAGTGGAAATACAAGAATACATATTGAATATGGTAGTATTAATATATTATTCATACAGAACCTTTAAAAGTAGGGGTTAGAAATGCGATCATATTTAGTACCTTTTTTGGTGTGAGTTTGAGATGCTCTACTATTCAGTAGACTGCAGCTCAGGTTTCCCTTTTCTGTTTCTTTGCTCTTTTAACTATTTGAACACAGAATAAAAATCAGTGACCTTCAGCAATATGTGAATCCTTTAGCACTTAGAGATGAAGTCAAATAAACACCCTTTTTTGCTTAAGGGTGGACACCATAACAATATTTACAAATGGAAAACACCAGAGGGTAGTATTTATTTATTTTCCAACATATTTGGAAATGCTTTGGCTGCTGAATCCAGAAGGATATAAGTGAACACTTAAATTCCTCTCTGTCAAATACAGTCTCTTCCAGCATACTCCTATTGGTAAGTATGTGAGAAAGCCGAGGCTCAGATTGTATGAGCTATCAGGACAAGACTGAGAAGTGTAATATTGTTAAGGAAATTACAAATAAGCACTACTCTGGCAAGCTTTGCTTCTCTAGCAGCTCTGAATTATTAACACCAGAAAACAGAAGCAATGAAATCTTGAGAGTCACTTTGTAGGGCTAAAATGAATAATTTAGGAAAGCTACTGTCTGCTGTCTCCTTGTTACTAAATAGGCAATTGGAAATGACTGAAAATGACTGAGAGCAATGAAGCAAAGGCTGTTGAAATAGCAACTTTGCAGAGCTTTGGGCTTCTTTGCTGGAGCAGGGGTGTGCTGTTGTATTTAACTACAGGGGAAAACAATTTCTGTAGCAATCTGAGTACTTCGTTGGATTCTTATATATCCGTCTTGTTAGAATTGTTCTCTGTTGAACAATAGACCTAGAAATTTGTTATACAAGATGAAATGCTGGTGATGTCTACTGTTGTAATAATACAGGCCATGAGCCAGGGTTTTAGATTATAGGAGCCTGGAGTTCAAAATCTAAATGTAGTGTTAGTTATTTTGTTTCCTTGGTTTTCAGGTTTACCTGCTAGATAATAAAGGAATTTAATTATTTGCATTACTCTCCATTGATATTCTGTATAATCTCAATTTCAAATACACATTAATTGGCTGTGAGAAATTGCTATCAGCTGTATTTCTTCACAGGGTATGCACGTAACATGGGATACGGTAGGTTTTTTGCTACAGCCATTTCTATCAGGAAACAAGGACTAATTCTGTAAGATGAGCCTTTGGTTACAATTGTATAATTAAGCTTTACCAAAATAGTTCTTATGTAATAGTTTTTAATTTCTTATGTAATATTTATGTTCTTATGTAACATTCACAATAACTAATAACCCCTGCTTGGCTTAAGTCCCTACTCATTAGGAAGCTGTGAGACACAGAAATGCAATATACAGCTTGGAAATTTTAGTTAAAGGCCCTGATTCATTCCCCCTACTTTGATGTTAAAGTGTGTCACTCAGGCTGAGGATCTTCTCACAAACAGACTCTCTACAGTTGGCAGAAGGAGATAACTACCTTCAAAAGGTAGCAATTTGGTATTTGACAGCAATGCCAAATCCCCAAATGCCAAGACAGTGACATTAACTTAACCTCAGCTGAATTCCTAAAACCAGGCAAGTGAATCCAGGTCGAAACCATAAAATAAACAGAAGCTCTCATTAACCATAGACAAAGGAATGAAGTCTTGTTAGGCAAAGCAGGAGCTGTCCATAAATAGTGCTCAGTCTCAAAGCAAACAAGCCCGGACATTAAGCCAGGGTCATGGTTGTAACCCAGACACCTTCATATGAATGAGTGAAAAGAACAGTAGACAACTCAAAGAGTCTAAACTCCAGTAATGTTTTGGAAAATGGGGATATTTTCCAGTGGAACACATGCACTAATGTTAAAAGAAGAAAAGCAGCATCTGAGCTGTCCACAGTTCTAGCATCACGTACCCAGCTGAAATCCATGGCTGAAGACTGCTGCATATTCTGCTTCCTTGTTGCATCTAGTAAAAAAATGTATGCCTAGGCTGCAGGACTGTTTTTGAAGACATGCATGGGAACAAAACAAGGTTATAAGTAAAAACAAATGGAAGGTCAGCCAAAGTCAGAAGTTCCGCAAAACCAGGTGATTCTGCACACTAGAAAAGTGCTGTTTCTTCATCTCTACAAGTCTTTTTTTTTCAGCATGAGGACTAGCAATTTCTATTCTTCTCTCCTTATTGTGTGCACAGCAAACATCACAGGGATAATGCTTACTTACCCCTCAGGGAGGCTGCGAAGATTAATTAGTTAATGTTCTCAGTGCGTGTCAAAGATGAAAAGCTCAGTGAAAAGCTAAGCATTTGTGTATTCATAGGCACCAGAAATATGCATACTTTACAGGAAAGATGAAAAGTAGAACTGTTTTCTAGCTGCATCCAATTTCCAAAGGTGAAACTCTTATTTTATAGAAAGCCTACACGATTACATTTTAATAGTCGAGCTATTTAGAGAAAATATTGTTTAAGACATCCAAACGTCTATGTTTGCTTTTGAGCTTAGGTGAAGAAGTCATTGAAAAGCTGCTGATTCCATTAGCAGAAAAGAAAGAAAAGATGAGCTATGTTGTTTAGTGAGATTATAATGGAAAGGAGGGGAAGAAAATGTCTACTTGAAGTTTATAATGCAAAGAGTATTTAAGATGTTTATAGCTTAAATTTTCCCCCACGATGCTGTCATTTATCTCATTTCATATTGTTCACTTTGTATAGTAGGTCTTAATCTAAACCTTAGTAAAGGCACTGGATCTCTCTACTGGTTGCCATTGTTTATGGTTAAAATTCTATTTTGCCTGAAGCAGAAAGAGGACATTTGGGCACTTTGCTCAGATTTAAGAAAAATAACAGAGAATTAAAAATACATGTTAAACTATAACTATTCTACTGTGTGAAATGATAAAGATACAATCAAATTTATTTTGTACTGTAATACCATAAACTGTGTTTTTAATAGCCTTAAAACAAGTGGTCTAGGAATGCCTCTTCCAATGTTTACTGTTTCAGAAGTTATTCTGGAGTAGGTATTTGGGTTATTACCAGGAAAGAGTCACCAGATTACATGTATATGCACATAAATTAATATATATACCACTGGATGCATACACACACGTATATATATATATATAAGGTTCATAGATGCATCCATATATATAAACCTAAGGCTGACATATATTTAGAAATACACACATATGGGGACAAACTTTTTGCTAGGGCCTGTTGCGATAGGACAAGGGTTAATGGTTTTAAACTAAAAGAAAGTAGATTTAGATGAGGCATTAGGAAGAAATTTTTTACGCTGAGGGTGGTGAACCACTGCAATAGGTTGCCCAGAGAGGTGATACATATCTCATCCCTGGAAACATTCAAGGTCAGCTCTGAGCAACCTGATCTGGTTGGAGGTGTCCCTGCTCGTTGCAAGGGGGTTGGACTAGACGACTTTCAAATGTCCCTTCCAACCCAAACCATTCTATGATTCTATGTGGGTATACGTGTATAGACATACATATGTATATAAGCCTTAGGTTTATATATACATACATTTGTATGTATGTTTGAGCCTAAATTGTGAAGGATAGTAGAAAACATACCTGGGTGTCTTTGGGGAGCAAGCCTCCTAATAGAGGAGAAAATTGAGGAAAAAATTCTAACCTTAGATCCCACTCCCTAAGTCAAATTGTACAAAGCAAAATATAATCTTTGTGCTAGGAGTAAGGGAAAAAGTTTCAAATTCTTTTTCTGCCTCATAATGTAAATCCAATTCTGATACCAAGTTTTCCGGAATGTTTTGCTTTGTTGTCTTTGAAATTGCTTGGAGGAAAGCTGTTCTGGTCTCATGTGAGTAGGGAGTCCGGGTAAGTCACTGTTCCTGAAGTTTTTGTTCTGTATTACAATAATAAAAGTTCCCTGGTGAATATAAGAATAATTATTCAAAAGTACTGTGGATTTTTTGGTTTGGTTTTTTTTTTTTGTTCTTTTTTCGGTTTTTTTTTGTTTGTTGGTTTGGTTTTTTTTTATGACAGACTGTATGATTGTGGTTAAACAAAAACTGGAAGAATTGGGATTTTGATTTGTTCCTTGAACAAATTCAGTCATGGACTGAGTTTTTGAGTTAAAATAACATCTTCTACTGTACTTCTTTTTACTAGCTTTGTAAATCAAAATTAGGCTTATCCTGGATCAAATATGGTCAAAATAATAGCGAACTAAATTCTATATTCCATTATGGGAGATATCAGACTATCCTGATTTCTGCTTTTCTTGGAGATCTGAAGAAAGTTTTTGCAGAAATATAGTGTGGATATAGTAGGAAGGGAGATAAGTGCATTTTTTTTTTTTTAACCTGTAAATTAAGCCAGGATGTTAAGGTGCAAATTACAACAGGGAATCATTGTGACAGTAATGTCATATATTCTTTTTTTTTCTAACATATATCTACCAAAATTTGTAAAAGAGTAGTATCAGAGACCAGTAAACCTCACACTACAGAGTTCCCTGTCACTAAATTGTGATTCAGTTAGGGGGATTGCATTTTTTCAGAAGATTTTCCAACTAGAGAAGTAATTGTGCTATGTGAATCACAAAGAGTTTGTGAGATGGCAGTACCCTGAGGGATTTTCATCTCACCAATTAATGCTTTCCCTCATTTTTCTTTTCTACAAAGAATCAGAACAAAATTTAAAATGTTCCATTTTATGGGTGATTTCAAGACACTCTGCTTTCATTATTACGGTTCTGTTTGTTGAATATTGATGACTTTTATGAGTAAAAAATAAGTAAGTCTACATCAATATTTATTTCTTTTTTCCTACCAAATCTGCAATTATTTTGTGCCTCTAGGGCAGCTTCTGCATGTGGAGGTTGGTCATCCTTAGACAAGAACTACTTCCTTGTAGTAGTTTAAGACTTTAATACAGAGATGAACAGAGCCTGTATCTGCCTAAAATGCTAACAAAATATTTCCACTATCATTTTCTATCTTCAAGAAACTAAGAATAAGTGCTGTACTGAAATGCTGACATGTACCTGGACCCAATAGCACCCAAAATCTGTAGCCAAAACCAGAGAGAAATGAATGGAGAACTGAAGAGAGAGAAGTAAAAAAAAAAACTTTCCCGAATAGTTTAATGTCTGCTGTTGAACTATGAGGACTGAACTTCCAGCCTCAAAACATAGCAAAAGAGAAATATGAACAGTGGGAACACTAACAGAGTAAAATGTGACTGTGTAAAAATAATATAAAATGAAATGCAAAAGCACACCTTGCAGGGTTTACACTGTAACACAAGGAAGCTTGCTTTGTCCTTTCAAAGTACCCAGTAGCACAGGCTCCCCAGTGTCACCAAAACTAAGACGCCTTCATAGGGTCATAAGGGAGAACTAAACCCAGAACCACTCAGCCTGCAGAGATGAAAGCCAAGAGATTATCTTCATACACTTCTTTACGTTCTGCATGTCCTTCTTAGGAATGATATACACAAGGTAAGACAGAACAGAGGCGAATTAGTGGGCTGCACCAAAGTTGGAAAGGAGCTGAGTGGCATGCAAGAAAGGATGTTAGTGTGGTGGAACAAAGGACATATACTCTGATACTGATGGGAAACCACCCACATGCTGGTCTGCCCTGCTGTTTTCAGAGCTGGCTGCAAATTGCATCAGTGACAGCAGACCAGTGCTCTGGGAGACAGCTCTCACCAGAAGCCTAAGAAGTAAATCAAGTATCAGCAGAAACTCATACAGCAATTGCAAGCTGTACCTGAGCAGATCCCCACCCCTTTAAGCACAGATCTCAAATCTGAGTATCTTCTGAAGAGCTGCTCATTTTTTCCCCATTATGTGCTAGGTACATGCAGCATCAGTGAAAGGTAAAGTAAACTGAGACCTCTTGGGATGAATTTCTATATAGTAGTCCAATAATTGTTTGTTCACTCATTTCCTACACTTCCCTCCCACAATCTTCAATGTGAAATACACCAAATAGTACGATTTGCTGAAAGGTAAACTAAGGAATCGTCAGTGAACTATGCTTTTTACACCTGCTTGCACATCATTCATTTAGTGACGTAGTCCTAAAAAAAAAAAAAATCTTAATTATATTTTGTATAATAGCAGAGATAACACAATCCAAGTAGTCTGAAAATTATTGGTATGTTTGTGTCCTTTATTTTTCTGAAAATAGCTGGGGCACTAGCACCAAACCTGATTAAAAATAATTAAATCAAATGTTTAAGCTTATTTAAGGTAATGGTGCAGCATGAATCAGACGGTAAGTATATAAGTAGGAGTGTAAAAGCCTTCTTATCTTTCGTTACCATGCCAATGACATCTAGCTATCAGATGACGTCATTTGCTTTGTTTTATAAGCAGGAATGAGTCCCCCATCTGCAATCAGTGCTGTGAGAATTCAATCAGCAGACAGCATTGTGTTTTTTAAGAAAGCACTGCTGGCTGGAATAATGGTGCCTGGTGGTACATCACAGCTCTCCATAAAAAATGCTATAGAAAGCTTCCTAACTTGGACAAATTTCAAAATCAGCAAGCCACCTCCTGAAGATAAAGTTGCTCTGAAAAACAAGGATATTTTCAACATTGTCATGACTCCTGATCGCATCCCTAAATTTTTTATCCCTTCTCTGGACATAGAGCATATTTCCTTCCAAGAGGAGCCAGAGGAAGACATCATAGATAATTCTCCTGACAGAGAAGTCTCTGATGAAGTTGTTCAAAAGTGTAGAACAACTAGAAGCAAATCTGAATCCTACATCAGGAAAGATGCATTGTGCAAAGGAGAAAGACTGGACAGAAGAGGAACCCTGTGCTTTACAGACCAAATTATTTTCCCTGGAGACCTGGAGAGAGCTTCACATCATTCTGACCCAGTAACCAGAGCTGCCCTCTCTCTGCCCCACCTCTCCAAAATCACCACCCCCTATGGGTTTCTTGCACTGGGTGAGAGTCCCAACACCAGGAGGAAAGAGTCTCTCTTTTTTCAGCATGACTCTGAAGAGCTCAAAAACCTCTTGTCCCAAAGGAAGAAGACCATGTCTCTTGTAAGGAGCTCGTCCAGCCCTTTCAGCGAACTCCAAGAGACCATGGAGAGTATAAAGCCTTCAGCCCTTCCTTTTAAGACCAGGCGGGCTGTTTCTTGGGAGGCAGTCTGCACCAGCCAGCTTTCTCCTCTGCACAGCAAATCAGACTCTGAAACATACCCTGCGAAATGCGAGAAGAAGAGGTTTCAGATGACAATGAAGAGGCGCCTGGCTAGCATCAAGTGGATGCGACTTGGCAGTGGGATGAACTCTCTGTGTTAACGGCACGCAGAGCGGTCCCAACTTAAGTCCCGTGAAAATTTAAAAGAGACAGTCTTCCACAGCGGTGTGCAAACATGAATGTGTAGCACATGTGCAGCGTTGTGAGCTCCCCTTGAAGGCCAGACAAACAAGCAGAAGGAACTTGCTTATGACTGGCAAATTGAATGCATCTCCTGTTTCCTAAAGTCATACTCGGCGACTTTGGATCTTTTAAAATGCAAGCAGAGACAGGACTAATTGAAATAGGTAATTTTCCAAAAGAAATGCTGTCTTTTCTGGTCATGCCCATATAAGCTGTGAGAAGGAAGGAAATTACTACATCAAAAGCAAGCTATAAAGACAGAAAATACCTGCTTTTAGAGTAGCAATGCTGGTTTCAGACTGATAGCGAACTTGAAAAGAAGGAACATGCTAGCTAGTCAGGTAAAAGCTGTTTTTCTGTTTTTCTAACATTAGAGTGTATGTGAAAACCAATTAAGAGTTAATTTGTCCCAGGCTGTTTACAGCAGGTTGTTGCAAACAGTTGTTCATAACTCCTGGCAGGAACGTGCTGGTGGAGAGGGGAAGCCAGGTGTCTGCCTTGCTGATGACAGTGAATAGCAAGCTGCTCTCTGTTTTTAACAGATATGCTTATTTTACGCACTCTTATAGTTAGCCGTTCAATGTGCTAGAACTAGGGGGAAACCGGTGTGATGTGTTTACCTTGTTACTAATGTCAAAGTATAACATTGTGCTATTTATAATCTGCCATTGTTCCAGTTACAACTGAACCCAATAAAATATGTTTTTCTTTACTAGCCTTTCTTGTCGTTGCTGTTGCCTTTGTTTTTTTTCAGACTTGTCCATACTTTAAAATTTGAAAGGGAGACAAAGCAGACAACCATGAATATTTGGCGTCTGCAGAACATGTGTTTCTGATCCTGTTTGTTAACCTTAACTGTTCTGCAAGGCACTGATGTTTCTGTGCAGTAAACACATCAGTGGAAAAAGCCACCAGTTACAGCTAGAAATGTCCAATGATATCCAAACACCGAGTTGAAAAGTTTTATCGTGTAAAATTATCAGCATTTTCAAGCTGCTAGTCTCCAGCTAAGCAAAATTTACTTGCCACTGAATTTAAAAGAAAGATAACTTAGGTACCTGTGAGACTTTTCTAGGGTAAAGATCTGTCCTGAGTTGTATAAGAAACAGAGACAGCAGGAGATGAAATCTGGTAAAATCCATTAGTTAAGCTTCTTGGGGTGAATATGGATAAAGTCAGCAGTGCCTGCAACTAAAAAAATATATACTTTAGCTGGCAGGAGAGTACTGAAATTGTAAGTATCTATTACATTATTTTGTATTTAATTTATTTGTATTGCATACCCTGTAGCTGATAATCAAGATAGTATCAAGTGGAGTATGGGAAAAGAACTGCTATCTAAAGAGACGAGATTGCCTGTGTTTTACAGACAAGGAACAAATTCTGTTCAACAAAGACAGTTCAAGTAGCCCATGAAACTCATGTTCCAAATAATCTGAAACGGGTTCACTGTGCTTCCCTGGCTGTGCAGCAGCACAGAGCCCATGGTGTGTGAAATGAAATACGTATGTGAAATCAAGTAAATTCACAGATGGCTAACTCCTGTCACCACAGCACAGGTATCGAACCCTGGAATAGTCATCCAGACTCCCTTTATAATCTAAAGTATGATTCATCTCATCTCCTACAGAAGACATCTAAAACTCATCAGGTGTTTAGACGATAGTCTTTGTCCAGAAGACTCCCATTTAAACATCGCCACATCCTTGCAGGGATCTAACCCTGAGTTATCAGCTTGGGCTTTTGTACAAAAGACTATTACTCTGCTCTCAAAATAAGAAAAAATAAGATTATTTTTTGGTAAGAGTATTTTAAAAATTAAGAAAAGATATAATTTGCAGAAGTATGCTGGGCTGAGGAGAATGCAAAAGGCCTGCTGAAGATATTTTTGCTATTTTATCTTGTCATTCAGCAGATTTGTATTAAGGGTGACCACAACTGAAAATCTTACCAGATAAATGATTTTGAAAAAGATCTACAGTACAAATGAAGTTGCATCCTGTATGCCATAATTCACAGTAACTCTTGCAAGTCTACACGAATTCCTGCTTACATTAGCAAATATATCAGTTACATGTATGATATTTTCCATGGAGAAAATGTTTACCACAGAATGTTAGATGTTTGAAGCCATTTCTTTTCTATTTCAAGCAGCTATGCCATACTGAACTCATCCCAAATACAATTAAAGTCTTAAGCCCCTATCCAGAGTTCAGCTACATCTTTTGGTTGCACAGCTGCCTATAAACACGGTAGCTTTGATGTAGTGTGTCTCTGAGATTCTCTCAAGCTACAACTTTATTTTCTTTATTTTCTCCCAGGCATCCTACAGATATGCAGAGCAGTAACAACGTGGTGTGTACAACTTCATTGCTTCTGAGGTCTCAGTGATTCAGAGCTAAGTGAATTTTTTGGGATATGAAACTGAGGAGCTCTGCTGTTGCTTACTGGTGTGCTCCACCTGTACAATGCTGAAAAAATAAAACACTCCAGCAACTTGGGAGCCAATTCCCTTTGTATTTCTAATATTCATTCAGATTGGTCCTCTTTTGCTGCTATCCTGCTAAGGAATTATTCAGAGACACCCTTTATTTGGGCTTTTTGACATGTCATGATGAATTTGAGAGAATATTGTTAATTCTCAGTATGGTGGTTTAGCCCTAGTCACCAACAGTTTCTCGCTCACCTTCCCCCTCCCCAGAGGGATTGGAGAGAGAATTGGGAAGGAAGCAAAACTCGTGGGCTGGGATAAAGAGAGTTTACTAGAATATTAAAGGGAAATTACAATAAAAACAGAATATAAGGCTACTAAAATATACAAAATGAACAATGCATGCTTTCTCACCACCTGATGTTCCAGTGACTGATACAGCCTGTCCCAAGCAGCAATCACGAAAATGAAACTGAGCAGCAAGCAAAGGAGCGAGAGCGAACCAGCAATGGAGATCGAGCAAGTTTCTAAGTGGCAACCCCCACTTATAAACTAAGCATGACGTTTATGGCATGGAATACTCTCTTTGGCCAGTTTGAGTCAGTTGTTCTGTCTGTATCCCTCGCGGCTTCCTGGACCTGCACATCAGTGAGACCTAGGAAGCCGGACAGTGTCCTTGGTCTCATTAGCAAATGAAACCTGTTCTGGTTTTATTTAATGTGGGGGGGCTACGGTGGCAGCTTCTGCAAGAAGCTGCTAGAAGTTCTTCCTCTTTTGTCCAGTAGACTTGGCCAGGCCTAGGGCGGACCCGCTCCTGGCCAGGGCCAAGCCAATTGTCAGCAGAATGTTCTGTGATAACGCCTCTGCGATAACATATTTAAGAAGGGGAAAACAGGAAAAAAAAAAGATGATGTGAAGCAGCTGAGCAGGAGCAGACATGGGGAGGCGCGAGCCTTGCGGGCCTCACAGGCCTCACCCTCTGGCCTCCTGCTGGACGACCAACTGGGCCTGACTCTGTCCAGCCTAGTTGCAAGCAGTGGAGCGGAGATGTGAAGAGAACCTGAGAGGCGTCTGCTTGAGCCCATTGGGAAGAATTTCTGGTGAGAGAAACGGCTGCAGACACCAAGGTCAGTGCAGAAGGAGGGGGAGGAGTAATGCTGCTCCCGGCAGAGATCCCCCTGCAGCCTGTGGTGATGACCATGGTGGAGCAGGTTGTCCCCCTGCAGCCCATGGAGGCCCATGGAGGAGCAGAGATCCCCTTGCAGCCCGGGGAGGACCCCACACTGGGGGAGGTGGATGCCTGAAGGAGGCTGTGGCCTGTGGAGGGCCCACGCTGGAGCAGCTGTTCTGGAGGGACTGCACCCCGTGGAAGAGATGAGCCACGCCGGAGCAGTTTCACGAAGGACTGTGGTGTATGGGTGGGAACCCCTGGAGAAGGGGAGGAATGAGAGGAGTTCTTCCCTGGACAACAAAGCAGCAGCATAAAACAATGTGTGATGAACTGACCATAACCTCCATTCCCTCTTCCCCTCTGTGCCGCTCGGGGAGGGAAGGAGGTAGAGATGATGTTAAGCCCGGGAAGAGGGAGGGGTGGGGGGAGGTTATCTATTTCTTTGTCTCATTATACTGCTTTG
The DNA here is from genome assembly GCA_011801015.1 of Ardeotis arabs. NCBI lineage: Eukaryota > Metazoa > Chordata > Aves > Otidiformes > Otididae > Ardeotis > Ardeotis arabs. Next base: position 65,377 of record JAAGAY010134326.1, read on the forward strand.
TTTTTAGAAATAAATCAATAGTTTTCCCCAAGTCGAGTCTATTTTGCCCATAACGGTAACTTTAAGGATCTCTCCCTGTCCTTATCTCAAATCTGGAGCCTTTTTTCTTATATTATCTCTTCCTATGCTCTCAGAAGGTGGGGGGAGTGAGAGAGAGACTGTGTAGTCTGGTCCTGATCAGGGCTAAACTATGAAAACACTTCATAATATCAGTGTGTTTATCAAAATTCTTCACACAGAAAATCCAAAACACACTGTCTACTGAGAGGAAAATTAAATCCATCCTTGCCAAAACCAGGACACCCAGTCTGATAGCTATCACAGTTTTGTAGTTCTTCCATGACAGAGGGGTGGAGAAGAGGAGGAGATGGGTGAGGGTTATGTGTAACTGAGTGTAGAGAGACAGGAGATAAAGTGATTGTCACTCCTTACTCTAAGAGACTGGAAAAAGTTAACAGCTGAGGGGAGAGTGCTTTCAGAGACACTGTGTTGGTCTTGAGGTGTTTAGCTCATAGCTTGTGAAAAAGCATCTGGCATATATTCCTTTCTCTCTATAGTTATGACCACCAAACTTTAACTCACTCCTTTCTCCTCGTTTCCAAGAAGTCAAGAGACTTGTCATCAGACATAGAGCTTGTTATTTTTTTCTTCTTTCCTGTCATTGAAAGTACTATCTGTAAGGGAGAGGTAATAAGCAACACTACATTTGAGTGTCATCCCAAATTTTCAGTCATTGAAACAGAAACTTTTGAGATGGTATTAATTCCTGTTTCTCCATGATAGTAGCTTCCCTCTATGAGTGACTGAAATGCTGCAGGCAAAAAAACCCAAAATTAATCACCTAGAAAATATGTCTATTTTAAAAACAGCCTTGAAACGAGCTTACAAAAAAGGCATACACTGAGATACCATGCAGCAATAAGAAATTAGATTCAATGACCTATGAGATCCTTTTCAGTTTAAATGCTCACAATGCACTGGCTAGTTCTGTAGTGTAATCAGGCAAAGCAAAGCATTCCAGGAAATCGACATGTATACCTCAATATCTTTTCCTAATTCATTATATATAAATATCCATTAATGCCGCTAAGACTTGATTAACTCTCAATTGTGTGCAAAACATACTCAGTTACAGCAATGCTAGTGGCCATTACCACGTGAGCTAGTGCTTCACAGCAACACCCAAAAGATGATTTTTGACACTAGGGGAGTAGGGTCATCTCTGGTGCTTGTGTGTGGGGAGGGGTTTTGATTTGGTTTGTCTTTCAAGAGGAGAATTAACACATTTTTTTAAGGGTTTGGGGTTTGGTGGTTGGGTCTTTTTTTTCCCTTTCTTTAAAATTTCCAACTTGAAGTAGTTGAAAGAACTAGTTAGAAAATGTGGGTCTTGATAATTTAGGACTGTGTTGAAAATACTTTGTATAATCTTTTTTTTTTTTTTGGCTGAAAGCAGAAATTTCAGGAAAGTCCAAGCAAATTTTGACTTGTGTTTGTTATTTGCTCCTGTGCTCATGTATATTAGCTGTCCTTATTCATTGCTTCTTTTTAATCTTATTGTAAATTTGATCTGGATTTTTAAATTTCTGACCATATTTCTTTGTGATATTACATTGTAGAGCAATATATTTTCCTAAACTGCTCCATAATATTGGTGTCTTCTGTTTGAACTACAATCACATCTCATCACATGGTTATCTGTATTTTGCTAGTGATTTTTTTTTCTTTATTCTGTATATAGTTTGAAAATCCATTTGTAAATTGCTCTAGGGTATTTCCAGATGCATGTTCTATAAGTATACGTCATAATAATTATGGCGCAATTTCTACTTTATTTTAGCACTATTTTTTCATTGGACAACTGAGATACAGCACAGTGATTCCTCAAAGAGATTATACCATCCAGGTTTCTTTTCTTCTGTGATGGTTTTTCTCCTGCTTTCTCACCATGTATACTGCTGCTGATACAATCTTACACAATGGGTAATGTAATGTAATGACCTCTATTCATTTGTAGTAAGTTATACAATGTTGTGAAGTCCATGAAATATTTAACACTAATAAACAGGATGATCATTACTTTAGTGTATAATGAGAAAGTAAATTAAGTAACTGGCACTTAAATAAAGTATAAATACTTTATGCAGTTTCTATTTACCATATCATGCCAGTAATTAATTTAAAGTCAATGAAGAACATAATTGAATGGCTCATGCAATGCAAAGATCTTTCTTGAGTTTTTT
>JAAGAY010134327.1:0-61502 GCA_011801015.1 Ardeotis arabs
GAAAAAGATATTTTCCACAAAGGAAATGTTGCTTGTCATGTAAATAATCTTCAGTATCATTTTTATATCGTTACATCATTTGCATAGCTGGGAAGGCAATTTTTACTAAGGCTGTTTATAATGCATGCAGATTGGTCCCTGTTTAACTCACTTTTGCATTTGCTGTTGAGTTGCCAGTGGAAGTAGCTGTTGGCAGGTATTCTCATGGGTTATTCTCCATTGCAAGCCTAAATTTACCTCTTTCTTGATCTGGGTTAGGCTGCTTCTCACCTTCGTTTCCTTGAAATGATTAAACTCTTATTTATAAGAACGTGTGTAAAGCACAGTGGATCGGTCACTAGAAAAACAAGCTGTTCACATTGGGAAATCTTTTTTTACAGCATTTCAAAAAATAAATATAATAAAGATTATATGTATCAGGTGATTCACTTCCCCAGTAGCACTTTCAGATGTATATCCTTGGCGTGACAGACTTACCCCTTTGAAGTCTAATAGTTTAGTGGAATCGGAATTTTGTCTCATACATTTAAAGCTTGTAATTAAATAAACTTTTCCCCTATGCTTTGTGTTGCTGTCATATTTTGATGAAACATTAATTTGTTTGGCAGGAGTGACATGGGGAGGAGAATTCTGGATGCTGGAGGTGAGCATGTGACTTAATAAACAAATTAGTATTAAGCTGCTTAAAAATTACATGCAGATCCATAAGAAGTCCAGAGAAGAGATTTAGAAGCTGCAGAATGTTGCAATTACAGTCCTCTGAAAAAGACAAATATTGTGTGAAAACAATCTGCAAAATGGAATGTTTCACATGTATGCAGTGTATGACTAACTCTTTGAAGTTTTCAGTCCTTTTCTTCTCTATAATAGAAGTTTTAAAATAGAAACTCATAAGGAAGTCAGTTTTTGAGGACAGTGAACTGCTCCCTATGTTTAGTAGTACTATAACCTCTCAGTGATTGCTTTGGTATCCAATAATTTCCAAGCTCAGACAGGCAAAAGCTGAAGACTTCTTATTTCTTGCTTATGCGCCTAGAGTTTGACATTTCTTGAAAGTTTGGTTGAAATTTCATTTTGAAACACAAATTTTTTAGTCATCCTTATTGCCTTAGCCCTTTATCTGTATATCCTTTATGGGTTACATATTTGGATATAATGTGATACGTAATATGAAATGTTCAGCACTGCTTATATCAGTTTCCTACATAATCATATTTTTTCACATCAGTAGTACCTTTAAAACCATTATTCCTGTAACATGTATTGTGCTACAGACTATGACCTGCAGGTAGCCATTACAGAAGCTTTATGCAGAATGATATCAGAGAAACAAAGAGGAGAACTGGCGTGCCAGTGGTTTTCCATGGAGTTTGTGGCCAGTGCATTTAAAGGAATTAAAGATTCTGAGTTTGAAACAGTAAGTCATATGAAAAATATTTCCATGGAGGTAAACTTTTATTTTACAATTCTTTAAGAAATTTTGGTGGTTTTTTTTATAGGATTGCAGAAAATTTCTTAACCAAGTGAATGGCATGCTTGGAGACAAAAGAAGGTAAACGTGCATTTTCTTAAAGCTAATATATTTTCTTTTTTGGATTTTATGGCCACTCGTCGGGCATAACCTTTGTATCACGAAAACTGATTTTGGGAGACTGAAATAAAATAATACAAGCAAATAAGACTAATATTGCTGTGGTATAAAGTCAAGGAACCACACAAAGTTAAGATATTTTTAAAATATTAAATAGTAAAGAAATTGAGTAACACCATCTTTTGGCACATTGTCACTAAATTTGTATTTTCTAGTAAGATGTTTATTTGATGTAATTCCCTATTTGGAAAAAAGACAAACATAATGCAAGTTTCATATTATTAGATAACAGCATGAAGAAACTATTCACTAAATAAAGAACATTCATTTGAAAATGTTCTTAAACAATATAAAGCATATACTACACTTCCTTTAATAAATGCTTATAAGGAGCTAGTTTTTGTATTCTGTTTAGTTTTGTTGCAAGATCCTGAGATGCTCATTAATTCAATAAACATATCATCTAACAATAGCTAGTAATCTGTTGGTCTGCATTCCTCTATTTTTGATTTTGGGTATTTACATTGAGATAATGATCAATGAGAATATCAGCTAGAGAAATAGGACACGAAAAGGAAGAGAAGATACGAGCTTTTTTCTTATCTGTGTGGTCACATGTTCTGCTTGTTACTTTTATATGTCATGACAGCAGAGAGATGTCTGGTATGTCTTTGTATCAGGTGTATATTCCGTTTGAATACCATTCTTAAAATATCAGCAGATAAACTAGAAGTATGAATGTAGCAACAAGAGGTCTGAGACCACTGCTTTAATTATGAGGATATATAAAATTTCATGTTACCTCCTTTCGGGAAGAAGTGCAGTCAAGTGACTGCTTTTTTTTATTGCTGTGATCTCTTAGTCTTTAAAGGGCACAAATTTTGTGCTGAAAACACAATCTAGTTGTTGTGTTCAGATATGCAAAATTTATTTACAGCATTTTAGGATACTTGACAAAATATCCTTTTCTTGCAGGGTTTTTACATATCCTTGTTTATCAGCAGCTCTTGATAAATATGAGGTAAGTTACAGACTTAATCCTATATCCAGAGAGTTTAATTTGTGCAGCTGAAGAGCTTTTTACCTTCTAGTTAAGAAAAAAATAAGGATCAGTGAGGAAACCTATTTTTTTTTCAGGTGTACACAGATGTGCATGTATTTAAAGTTTGTCAAACTGTAACACAAAGCCTGTTAGCTGGTATAAATCATTGCTCTCAGCTGTTACTCTTTTATCTTAATGTTTTTTATTTTAGCTACAAATACCATTGGATGAAAACCTTGAAGAATTTTGGATTGATTTCAATGTTGGTAGCAGAAGTATATCTTTCTATGTGGCAGCAGATGATGTAGTAAGCTAATTTTTGTCTGTCATACGAGATTGTTCTGAGGCAGTAGATACACATTCTTTCAAGTGTATTAAATTTGTTTCCCCACATCAACATGTGGAAGTTGTGTGCATCTATAGTGTGAAGGAAAAAAAAAAATCTAGATTTGGTGTACATATTTAGATCAAACAATTTCAAAGTAGAGACTTTCTCATACTGTTTGCAAACAGTTTAACATATGCACATGTGAACAAGAAGCCATTTGCAAAATTACAGTTATATTTTTTGTAGATGAGACTCAACTGTTCAGATTAATGTCTCTACATAAGTTCTTCTGAAACACTGATCACTGTTATCAATGAAGCCTATGTTCATTGTCACTTGTTGTAGCAGAGGATTTTAAAAGTTGAAAATTGTCCTCACTGAATAACTTCCTCTTCACTGCACTTTATTTAATTGCAATATAATGCTTTTCTAGCTTTAAAAATATGTATTTTTCATATAAGGATCATCACTGGGAAACAGTCATTATACCAGAAGATGAGGTAGCTCTGTACAACCTTGAAGGTATTGGTACTCAAAAATATGAACTTTTGTTACATGCTAACTTGGATTTTCAAATTGATTAACCCTAAATTGCTGACTCAATTCTCAGCAAAGCAAAATTACCACTTAAAATATTATAGGTACTGTTTTTATTAGGGATAAAAAAATGTCACTGCAGTGACATTTGCATTTTAGGCATGCAGGTGTAATTTTATTGAAATAATTTAAAAATAATGTTTTGGTTATTTCAGTGCAAAATAAGGCATAAGATAATGATATTTCATAATGTTTCTTTTAAACTAGACTAGTTTTGTAAATATCTATAATTTGTTGGCAGCTACCTTAAAAGAAAATTCTACAACATAATATACAGAATAAGTATTTCTAAAAGATTGAATCTTTAATTGTTTCACTAATAAAATTTATAGGTTAGAGAGAATTAAATAAAATATACATCTTAATAGCTGAAATAAAGAATAGAAGTAAGTTTCATGTATTTACAAACTTCATATGAGATTATGTAAAATTGTAATGGAACTACTTTTCAAATTTTGTTTTTGTCCAGCAAAAGATTCAAAGAAATTATTAACAATAGATCTAAAAAGCCCAATGAATGTGGGTAATCAAGAGGGAGATAAATTTTTTTTATATTTTGATTCTATCTTGGAAATCGAAGACGTAACCAGAAAGATTTACGGCTTTAGTAAATGTAAGGTAAGATTTAAATACCTTTTTGAGTAGTTTTTAATTTATTCAAAATAGATGTCTCACTGCCATATAAATGTTGTTATAGCTGTGATTATTGGTATCTGTTTATACCAAGAGTTTCTGATTAACATTGCTGCTACAGAACAGCTGTTCTCCCATAATAAGTTAAGCTTTGGTAACGATGCCTGATAAGGATGAGAGGCCTCAAGTTGTGCCAGGAAGTTGCTTTGGTAACGATGCCTGATAAGGATGAGAGGCCTCAAGTTGTGCCAGGGGAGGTTTAGATTGGATATTAGGAAACATTTCTTCACTGAAGAGCTTGTCAAGTGCTGGAACAGGGCTGCCCAGGAAGTGGTGGAGTCACCATCCCTGGAGGTATTTAAAAGACGTGTAGATGTGACATTTAGAGACATGGTTTAGTGGTGGACTTGGCAGTGTTATGTTTGTAGAATCATAGAATGGTTTGGGTTGGAAGGGACCTTTAAAGGTCATCTAGTCCAGCCCTCCTGCAAGGAGCAGGGACATCTTCAACCAGGTCAGGTTGCTCAGAGCCTCATCCAAACTGGCCTTGAATGTTTCCAGGGATGGGGCATCCACCACCTCTCTGGGCAACCTGGGACAGTGTTCCACCACCCCCATTGTAAAAAATTTCTTCCTAATATGTAATCTAAATCTACCTCCCTCTATTTTAAAACCATTACCCCTCGTCCTATCACAACAGGCCCTACTGAACAGCCTCTCTCCATCTTTCTTGTAGGCCCCCTTGAGGTACTGGAAGACTGATATAAGGTCTCCCCAGAGCCTCACCAACTGGTCCATGTCCTTCTTAATGGTTGGACTTGATGATCTTCAAGGTCTTTTCCAACCTTAGATCCTGTGATTCTAAGATTTAAAATTAATTGCAGCAAAAATTAACTGGCTGGAAAGGGATCACCATAGCTTCATGTCAAGTTTTGCAAATATAATTTTCCAGAAACACAAGAACTGGATGCTTACAAATATGGAAGGCTTTCAGAAATAATTAATTAGCTATCCTGTTTTGCAGTATGCTTACCACTGTTACGAATTTACTCATTCAGTAAAAAGTTTTTAGCAAACCATAGCTTACTCCTTGTAACAAACTACTGTGCACTCAACTCTGACTGAGACACTCAGGAGGAATGGAACTGCTATGAGCTTGTAGAATCTGTTCCCCTCTAACCTGATTTCAGACACTTAATATCTCTGACTTAAATATTTTCTTTCTGTTTCTTTTTTTTTTTTTTTTAAGTGAGCAAAGTATATATTTTACATAGATGGTTACTCACTTTGTAGGGCTTTAGTAAGAAGCAGTCTGCATCCGTTGCCAAAACAACTGTACATGTCGTCTTTGATGAAAGCGGATCACAGGTATTCTACTTCAGTGTGCTGAGATGGCTGTTGTATGTTGATTGTATCTTTGGGGAGATAGTAAGGTTAATATCCAAATCGTAGAATACTTCAGACAGATATACACAGAGGAAGTTCTTTTATGTGATTTGTGATCTGGTGACCCATCCTTGTTAGAAAAAACAACAGCTAGGCTGGATGCTTTTCAAAGTAAAGCTATATAAACTCTGAAGTTTATCAAAATCTACAATGAGGAATATGTTACTTAGGGTAAATATGTTGTTATTGTGTGTGTGTATAAATATAAAGTATAAAACACAATAAAATCCAAATACTGTATAAAAATTTTACAAATCCAAAATACTATGTAGGTTATGGTACCAGAAAGTCAGTTGTCACCATGTTTGGAAGAAAAATGTGAAGAAGAGGAGAAATCCGGTAGCTATAAAACCCAGCAACTTCCTGAAACTTCGAGGACTCTGAATAAAAGTAACAATCAAGAAAAATGTAGAGCTGGTTCCTCCAGGGTAAGTAGGATTATCAAACAGAAAAGAGTACTTCAGAAATGCAAGTAAATTTAAATATTTATCACATTTTATAATATAAAAATCTTGTTATTTTACAGTTGGAATATAATTAATACAGGTTTTGATTGTTTTGCTTATTACTTGATGCTAAGCTATACAAATCCCTCTGCAAAAAATCCTCATTATTATGTGTTTTGAAGCTATAATGATGTGGCAAAAATAAAAAGCAATTGCTAATATTCTTTAGAGCATTATGCTCTGAGAATTCTCTTTAAAGAGAAATGGTTGCAAGACAGGCCTAGATCTCTTACGATGTGCAAAAGTCTAGTGTAGCCTCTGGAGACTTACTAATGATCAGCAATAGTAATAGCTGTAATTAGAGACAAGTCCTATAGGCTTGGCAATCACAAAGACTGATGATTGCAAAAAAACACATGGTTGTCAAGATGAGTCCTGTATCCTGGTTATTCAAATCACAATTTCATGGGACTGCTCCCATGATTCTCTGATAGCTGATTCTTTGCTTTAAACTGAGAGGAGCTCAATTCATTCCACCTACTGTTTCTTTTTCCCCACAATCACTCTGAAGTTGTAAATGTGATTATACTGGGACTAACTGCAGATGTGCTAGGGATGGGGGAACAGATGAAGCAGTGTCGCATGTCTTCATCGTGCAACAGACACGCAGTGCATGTCTTGCTAGCAGTAGTCTAGTAAACCTGTTCCTGAGGTTCTGCTGGTTTACAGGTTATGTGATAGCTTCGCAGAAACTCCTGGGAATCTTCTTGGTTACTTTTGCTGGTTAGGAAGAGATAGGATTTGTCCATACTTTATTGATTTAATTTAGAAAACAATCACTGATCTCAGTTTAAAAACATTACTTTTGAGTATTATATGATTCAAGTATTGTAGTGAACTTTCTCTAAAGAGAACTGCATAACAATCACATTACGTTGATGTGTGCAGCAACAGCAATTGACATTCCAATAATAGAAAGTTTCAAAAGACTCTTGGAAATAGAATTTCTTAAATCTTGTGTTGTCATCCTTAAATCTGTGTATTATTGTCATTTTTTTTCTGGTCTTCAAGATAAATACATCATCTAAAAGGAAAGTGTCTGAAGCATCTGTGCTTATTGCTGGAGCTACAAGATTTTCCACAAGGAGTCCGCTGGTATTTGTTAGCACATGTAAGTTTACAAGTACTTTCAGTGCAAAAATACACTATAAACTGCCCCTTGCTACTGGTCCGTAGACCTGATGCAGGATAGTAGCTGCATTCCAAACAGCTGAAGGCCACCTATCATTTTTACTGCTGCTGTCAGTCAGCTCTTTGTGCTGGAGCAAGCTGAGAAGTCAGCAGTCGATTAGAAGACCTAAAACATAGGGATTTTTTTGTCTCTCTCATATGCTCTTGCTTTAAACAATTCTCAGCAGTTGGTGCTTTTATAGTGGTTGTGGTGGAAAATCAGCTTTCTCCCATGTGCACATCTATCACTTGCATTTTACTGTTATCTAGAAACTGCATGTGTTTCTTCAAGGGGCAGTTGATTATATAGCTAGTGGGATCCAGTGCAGGGCTAAGTGATGCTGATGCTTTTGTCAAAGTTTATGTGCTTCTTACAGAGAAAAGGATAAGGAAGAGACTTTATCACAAATAGGAGTCATCGCTTTCCTACTAATAGTCTTACTGTAACAGATATTTAATACTTTCTCCAAGAGAGAGATTTGTAAGACAAAGACCAGTAGAGACTGGAGATGCAACTAGTGGCAAAACAGCATGACTAACAAACTTAATTTTCATGCTTTAACTTTTTCAAGTGCAGCAGTATCCTTAGTTATGTCTATCCATGTGTCACATATAAATTAAGAGTAATAGAGGCTAGAAAAGAAAGCATTTTCAGATTACGATGAAACAAGATGGAGAACTTCAGTAACATTTTATTTGGAACTTAACCACACAGTCTATTCCAGCAAAAATATATTACAGTAAAACCTTTAAATAGGTGACCAACTGTTTTCTACTAGAGCCAGGCTATTAAAAAGCATTGCTTACCTCAAGACATCCACAGTCTGTGGGCTCATTGTCCTCCATGTAACTTAATTAAAATAAATAGAATTATAAAAGGTACATATTAGTTTATGTACATACTAACCAGCATTTTAAAAGTTTTTGGAATAGATGTGATCATGGGCAAAACTCTTCATATTGATGTCACAGACAGCACAGTAATCGTAACAGAAGAAATGGTAGAATTCTAACATGTGTCTCGTTTGTTTTCAGCCACTCCTTGTAAAGGGCGATTTAAATTACCTTTGGAAATGATGAGCTCTGCTGAAAGGCCTGACAATAATGCAGTTAATGCGACTAGAACACAGAGTTTCTATCAGGAACCTACTGGAGTATGCATGTCATCTGTAGCTAAGTTTTTTACGCAGAATAACATTCATTTCTATTCTAATTTGTTCCTAAGTCATATTTTAAAGAGCTAGAGTTTTGCAGTTAGCAACTCACTTCAGCTATAGTTGCAAAATGTTAATGTCTTCAAGTTATAGCGTTGATAGCATTGGTTGTAGTGCATTTTTGATAAGTCATTCACTAAAATCAGACAAAACTACATAGGTGTCACTGAACTGCAGTTTGAGTATATATTTTTGCTTCTGTTCTAGTTGAACAAAGACTTAGAAGTAACATTTTTTAAAATTTTCTGGTTCTAAATGTCTTTCTGGGTCAGATTCAGGTCCAATCCTGGACTATGGGATTCTGAAGCATTTTTTGATACAGCCATGCTTTAGGAAAAGGCTTTAGCATATAGAATGTGTACTTTAGAATATTTCAAGTGTTACTTTTTACTTCCTTTGCTTTTATGGATTCTAATAGTCAGTGTTATTTACTGTACTTTTTAGAGTGGGCAAAGATGTAAAAGAGACAACAAATTTTGCGAAACAGAACAGAAGGTCAGGAAGTCAAATAGCAGAAGTGAGGCAAAACTATCTGAAAAGGTACTGGAGTCAGCACTTCTATGAAATAAGTTTCATGTTTGATTAGGGAAAATACAAGTTTACGGGGTTATACTCTTTATAATCCTATGCTAATATTTTCTTTTGGGTGTTATCCCATTGTAGCAAATGTGCGCTGAAGAAGTTTTAGAAGTGATACAAGAGGCAAAAACTGTGTCCACACAAAAGCAAACTTTAGGCAAGTGATTTTACAAGTGTTGATAGTCCTTACTTTTACAGTTATTTTAATTTTGCACATTTCTCTTGTAATAATAATTGATGCCAAATTAATGTCTCACTTAGGGGAAACATTAGATATTGTTCCTGATTCTCAGCCAGCAGGGAGAAGCAGTAAACCTTTGTAAGTATTGGAAAAGAATACCAAGTCACTGCTGTTGTCACTCACTTTGAAGGGAGTATTTTCAAGTATTGCCAGAGTTGAAATTTTGTTGCATAGTTTCAGAAAATGCCAGAATTTAATTGCCTTGTCCTCCCTTAGAGTTGTATTAAGAACTGTTGGCTGTGTAAATCAGGTCACTTTTATTATATAGTTTTATTTCTTTTATTCTGAAATTCATGGCACCAAATCAGCACTCATATGTGTTTGCTAAGACTCCTTCATGAACAATACTATTCTGCTGTCTTAATCAAATACTTTAAATTCGTGAATCTGTTTATGAAAGTACTACTCATTAACAAGATCAGAGTAGAAATTTAAGTAAGCTTTAGTAGTAACAATGAGAACAATTCTTTCAGGTTACATCAGAAGGTAAAATAGAAATGACATAGGGGTTTACATACGTGAACTGTGCCATAAAAAATAGTAAATCTGACACAACACAGTTATCCAAGTTCAGGGTTTAATGATGTGCATAGGATATTGTTGTCTTTTTGAAGCTGACTTAAAAATATATGTTGTTTCTGAAGGTTTGCCATTTTACAATGCATTGGTTAATTGAACAATGGTGGCAGGCTTAGGTACCAATGTCAAATGCATTGGTATCTACTAGGTGTCACCGTTTTCCTATTTTATGATGCAGGTGTATTATAATTAAGACTCACTTTCTGCATTTCACTGATAATAAGATGGTATTATCTTTGTTAGGCTGCCTGGTCTTTTGGAGAGTTCTTTTGATAAAACCAAAACATGGAAAAAAAGAGCATGCTCTGTTCCTGAGAAGAATATCACAACTAGTGACAAGGAAAAGCTGAATCCATCATTGACACATATGTCACATCCAGGTTATGTTCACATTTTGTTAACTGTTAGTGTTAAAAATGTTTCAGATTAATTTTTAACCTACAGCTGTGCTTTTTTTTTCTTCTTGTATTAGTTTCTGTTAGTGAAAAAGCTGTAAAACAAAAAGCATGTATGCAGTTTTTTTCAGTATCTCTCCAGATAAATTAAGAAAAGTAGAGAAGAAAACCAAAGAAACTGATTCCATGATACTTAGCGGACAGTCAGTGTGTTAATCATTTGGCACAGAAACTGTTAAGTACAGAAGGGAAGAGTATTTAAACTATTACTGAAACATGATTTAAAACATTTCTTTCAGCTAGAATGTCCGAAACATCTTTGCATTCTGATTTTACAAAAGAAGAACCTGATGCTCTCTTTAGAAAAGAGACTGAAAATCCAAAGCAATCAAAGACGGTGAGAGTTTCTTACCTTCATTTCTTTGATTTGCAGTTAAGAGAATTGTCAAATTTTCAGTGTTTCAAAATTTGTATTTTAATTTAGTCACAAACTTATTTTTCATTGACTTTCCACTAATATAGAGTGAATTAAATAATGTCCACTTCACTGTTTACTTTTTCAGCATGACCTGTTGAAGATTAATTCACTCTGAATTTATTTTTAAAAAAATCATCTTTTAAAAAAATAATTCTTAAATAAGCACCAACTCCTTCATTCACTTTTGTATGTTGTAGTACACAAAACCACAATTTATAAAAGAAAATAGCAGCTAAACTGATGTTTTATTGCTCACTGTTTGGGCAATGCAAGGGAAAATGGTTGATACAGGAATGTTATTTAGTACACCTAGAAGACATTTAATGAAGTTTAGGTGATTGTTGGGAACCTGTAGTTCTGTTTGCAGCTTTGCCCTTCTGATGAATGGGTTCAAAGTTGAGTCTTAATCTCTATTTTTATAGAAAACAAAGTCTAAAGAAATGGCAGATGCAACAAAATCACTAATTAGTAAAATCAGTGACAGATATAAATTAAAAACTGATGAGAAAAGCAAAGCAAGAGACTCCTTGAGTTTTAACAGGTATGATGTGAACTATTTACTTTTGTGCTTATTTCTTTTTCTGCATGTGGCTTTGTCTGTCATCTCCTCTGTCAGTTTTTTCACATCCTGCTTTCATCTGAATAATTTCTTAACTTCTGATAAACCCTGTTGTACCAAAGAGTAGGAAACTAGTCGTCGAATACTTCCACTACTTGAAATAACTACAAAGGCTGTTGGAAACTCTCTTCAGTGGTCTTTCACTCACAGCACACTGTGGAGAGAAATTAACTGGGATTATTTGTGGGCATTGCATATGCTGGGTGTTTCCATCCCATCATCATAGTTTGGGGTTCAAACTTGGTTTCAGTGAATTTTCTGATTTTTCTAAAGTTCCTAGCTCTCTCTTCCTGAAAGAGTTGACTGTTAGAGAGTTTAAATTTAATAAATTCTTAAATAAGAAAATCAGTCTTACCTTGCTGGAACTGATGCTTGGAGATACACTTTACATACAAATGCGTACTCTGCATGTTTGGTTGTAACTGGATGATGGACTGGAAGAGCTAGGCTGCATCACCTCTTAAACCTTTTGGATAGGGACTTGGAAGACATGCAGAATGTGCAGTATAGCTGTGTGATCTGCAGAAAAATGAAAGGGGCTGATAAGGCTTTTATTTATATAAGCATAATTCTAATGCATATGTTCTAATTAGCATTTAACAAAATGTATCCTTATTTTTTTAGGCCACATCTAAATAAATCCTGTGTCTCTAAGGTAACATATTATTGTTTTTCTTGGAAATTTTTTTTGTATCAGAGATCAGATATGTACATATATGGTGATACCTGGTAGATGTAAAGAGAAGATTCACAAATATCAATGAATGTTAAATATCTGTAGACATTAACGTTAATTATGCATTGACTGTATATACTCAAAGTACAAGGCAACTGTCAGCCAGTGAAAGCCAAATTAATTTCTGTTTACATATTGAATAATTGAATCTGTTCCTTTTGAACACGGCAATGCTAAATATTTAGAATAGAAAATATTATAGTAAATGAGATTATAGAATACTTACATGGGATATAGCCAGGAGACACAAATTATTCTTAATGTTTGGGGGAATGGGAGAATTCTGAGGTTTTGTGGATATCCTTAAAGGATAAATTCTAAAAGATTTAATTTCTACTAGCTCTTTTCCCCTTTTGCCATATTGTACTGTTGCTAATCAAGTGGAAGTCTGAGCAGCTGCTGGGTTTTTCCATATGTTCATGATGAAGAACTTGCTTTTTGACATGACGGTGTCTATGAATCCATAGTCCAAATTTGACATATGAATTAACTTTTTATTTATGTATAGGAAGAAGTTCAGGATAGAAACATGAAAACCACTACTTCTCTTAATCTAACTGCGGGTCCTGCTATGTAAGTAGTTAAAACGTTTTCAAACGAAATTACCCATTGGGTAATTCTAATTACCCATACCTGACTTTGTGAAATGTTCATTAATTCAGTCACAAACCTGATCTCTGTGTCTGTTTGACAGAGATGATGTCTACAACTTCAACATCAGTGGGTTTGATGAGCCTACAATAAAGCTTGGCGTAAGAATATAACTGAAACTGATATGCTATGGATAGAATATAAAGGAGCTCAGTCAACTTAAATTACATCTACTGGAAGTACAGTTAACATCTAACAATTCAAATTATATCACTGAATTAAGTGGGGGAAAAAAGATTGCCATGTAAATACCTCTGTCACTTTCAAATCTATAACGATACACACTATCCTAAGGTTCTGGCCACTTAAAGCTACTGTTTCCCTGAATTAAGAATAGAACAGTTTGTTAGGAGTATCATTACTTTTAAATTATCCTGTTATCCTGAAAGTGTTACTGCCATCCTTCTAATCCCCATTGTAAAGATATATTTGCCCAGATATTTGAATAAAAAGAAAATCTAGCTAAGATAAAAGCAAGACAACAAAAGATAGTTTTGCTTCTTATGGATTAGAGGAGCCTGCTGAATTGGGGAAAGTAGTGAAGCAAGTGGATGGAAAGTAATGTATTTGAGATTTTGAAAGCTTCAGTAAGTTCCAGTTGGTTTTAACTATCCGTTCTGTTCTTAAGTCATTTCTAAGATAGAAATTAATCATCAGATGTTGATTGGGGCATATAAAATCTGAGGAAAAAAAGCCCTTAGCTGTTACTGTCTGATGGCCTGTTTAATTTTCTTTAAATTCTGTAACAAATTAAAGCCTTCATTTGTTTCTTACATTTTTAGATCCCAGAATTGCATGTTACTGAACTGAGTGTTCATACCGATCCAAAGAGAAAAGGGTAGGGATGCTACATTGTGTCCTAGTCTGCTAGTTTTCATCAGGCATTCCATTATGAATATCTAGGGAATGTATGCATGACAATAATATCCTGACTCTGTTGTGTTTTCAAGCAATAAACATAGCTGCTGTGGTCTCCTAGGCTGTTCCATTATTTTCGTTTGAGAAGCTGATAAAAAGTAAAGAATGCGTTTCATGAAGAAAACGGCTTTAGTTCTCTTCATGGAATACTACGGGGATATAAACTGAATAGAGGGGGGGTAGATTTTGTTAATGATCAACCTGCAAAGGGACATCTGGTTACTGTGTGTTCTTACTGATCATTAGCAAATAAGAACATCCTTTATGGTTTAAGGGGAACAGATATTTCCAAAATGGGTGTGAAATAAAAACTAGGTACATTTGTTTGAATCTTTAATCTACATATGACATGAATAGTAGAGAGATTTAGAAGAAGTATTTTTAAATGTATCATTTAAGGTGCTTTTTTCTTTTTCTAATTAAGGAACGCAGACAACAATAAAACTAGCACTGAAGGAAAAGGAAGAAAAAAAGTAAGGCTCAGATTTTTGTGGATCAGTACACCTTGTCTTCCTGCCTTTAAATAGCAGTTATGTAAGTGAAAGGTATATTAAAAGTAAATCAATAACCTGAGAACTCCTTTGGTTTTTGTAGACTAGAAACAATCAAAACAAGAAGCATCTCTTTAGTGACACAGACACAGAATACAGAGGTGATGACAGCAAGACAGAAGTTAGTTGGCTACAAGAATCAAATAGAAAATCTAAAGCCCAGATAATTGATTACAGTAGAAATAAAAACTTAGGGAAACCAATAAGCACAGACAAAAGTAAGCAACTTTTTTTCGTATTTCTTAAGAATGCTGCAATAAGTTTGTCCATAGATATTTACTGCACAGTATGTAATGTGCTGTGTTGCAGATACAATATGTTTTTGTTGTTGTATTCCCAAGCATAAGAAATTTTCAAATTAGTTCTAAAAATGTATAAAGGTTAATTCCCAGAAAGTCTGTGTTTTGGAGGATGGGACAGGCAGAGATTATCAACTAAAAAACCTTTGGCTTTTTAAAATAATGTGGTAAAAGCAGTTTACTGAATCAGTAAGTTTGTGAGCATAAAAGTGGTTCCATGATTTTACAGCTAAAACTCTAAATGTCAAATATTCACATACTTTGCTGTTTTTTCTAACTCTATGTATTACAACAGCAGATAAATTCTCTGAACCTGCTTGCCACGTGGATAAACCTAAAGGCAAAAATGCAAATAAGAAAAAGGTAAATATAAATTTACAAGTAGATTAGTAATACGTATTCAAAATGTCTTAACTCGCTATAGAAACTGTTTTTAAATAATTTTTCATAAATATGTGTCATTTCTCCGTGTTTATTTAAAGAGAACTTGCTAAGTACAGTTAGTTCTTTTCAGGTGTTACATTCTTTTTATGTAGTATTTAGCTAGTGTTTCAAGCATAATACTAGCTATCAGTTAAAATTATTATCATACGTTGATGCTTTTGTAAGTTTTATTACTTATAATTATTGTATCTACTGCTTAACAGCCATCTACTCCATTGAGTATGCCATTAGCTTTTCAGCAAGGGTTTTCATGTGGTTAATGTGCCTAATTGAATTTTAATACCTTTGAGATTATAATTTCTTTAAATGAATATATGTAACATAATGAAACTGCAAAATAAGTGTCATAGCTAAAGAAAGAATAATAATTGCAAAATATTGTAAGCATATTAAAGTTGGGAGTATAATAAATTATAAGTTATTATGAACATATTAATGAAAGGTGCTTGTAGATGCCTGCAAGCCAGAGTTTAAAAAAAAATGGACAAAATAGTAAACACCAAAAAAACCCCCAAACCTTCTTCTGTCCGCTCCAGACTACTTTTTGGTCTCTCAGACTGTACAATAATTATTCAAATCTATTTAATGTTTGTAGTTTAAAGCTACATATATGCACTCAGTGTAAATCATGTATATGAAACACCACATGTAGGTATTGATGGTGATGCCTAGTCCATGTAAATCAAGACTGAAGAGGACTTCTGAACAGGGCTTCAGAACTGAGAAGAGTTTCAATTGCTCAATGTTGAATCAGTCTACTTACTAAAATATGTTCTCTTTTTTTTTTTTGTAGCGAAATTCCCTAGACCTACCCAAGCAGGTTCAAAGTGCCTACTTTGAGGAGGTAGGGTTCCACTGCATAGACTTAAATGGAGAGCATCTGAATCATAGAATGATTTGGGTTGGAAGGGACCTTAAAGATCATCTCATTCCAACCCCCCTGTCATGGGGAGGGACACCTTCCACCAGACCAGGTCGCTCAAAGCCCCATCCAACCTGGCCTTCAACACTGCCAGGGATGGGGCTTGCACAGCTTCTCTGGGAACCCTGT
Organism: Ardeotis arabs; assembly: GCA_011801015.1. Taxonomy (NCBI): domain Eukaryota; kingdom Metazoa; phylum Chordata; class Aves; order Otidiformes; family Otididae; genus Ardeotis; species Ardeotis arabs. Next base: position 16,069 of record JAAGAY010134327.1, read on the forward strand.
CCCAGTGCCTCGCCACCCTCACAGTAAAGAATTTCTTCCTTATGTCTAATCCAAACCTGCCCTCTTCCGGTGTAAAGCCATTACCCCTTGTCCTGTCACTACATGCCCTTGTCAAAAGCCCCTCCCCAGCTCTCTCGTAGGCCCCCTTGAGGTACTGGAAGGCCACTAGAAGATCTCCCCCTGGAGCCTTCTCTTCTCCAGGCTGAACAGCCCCAACTCTCTCAGCCTGTCCCCACAGGAGAGGTGCTCCAGCCCTCTGATCATCTTCACGGCCTCCTCTGGACTCGCTCCAACGGGTCCATGTCCAAGCCCAGGAAGTCACTAATAGACTTGATCCTGGAGATGAGGGGTCTCAGAAAGCGCACATTTTGCACAGAGCACTTTTCAGGAGAGTAGGAGGCAAGAATTCTAATCTCTCCTAGTCTGAGAGGCATTGCGCTTAACATTTTACATCCCTTCTAATGTCAAGTCCCTGGGTTACTTTCAGTGAGAACATGCTTTGCCCTGTTGGTGAACACTGACTGCTGTGTAGAGAGTGGCAGTAGTTAGGACGCAGAAGGGGGACAGATAGAAAGGAATACTGATTCTAGTCTAGTGTTTAAGGTAATCAGTTCAGAGGTGATGATCAAGGATACTGGTTCCTGCTCACTATGCAGGCTTTTAGTTTTACTCTATTTTAAAGCAGTTACAGTCTAATTTAAATCAGCACATATTTCATAGAGCAAGCTTTGTAAACCCACTTTGACTTTGCTAAAGTTGAAAAGTGTAATTTATTTTGCCTCTTCACTTTTTTTGACTCTTACATTGTTGATTGCACTGTGCTCTTTGTGCAGTGGAAATTACCTTTCCCCAAATGCCTGCTAGACTAATGGTTTGACTCTCCAAGCTTTGGTAAAGTTAAACTTTTTTTGTTGTTTTGAAATAATGGATTTCAAGTCATATTAAACCCAGTTACCTGCCATTTATTTTCATATATTTATTTGTTAATCATTCTGATATAAATTGAAGATGTTTTTATTCTTCCAAAGACAAACAAATATAAAGAACAGAATTCAAGAACTGATGAAACAATAGACCAAACCACGAGACCAAAACTACCTCGAAGAGCAGCATTAGCAAAAAATTACAAAGAACCTTCCAGTTCAGAGTCAGAGAGTGAAAGGGAATCTCCAGCATGGGGGAAATCAAAAATACAGGTATACAGTTGCACTTTGTTCTTGAAAATCCATTTCTGCCATATTTTTCAAAATAAACTCTGATCTACTTTGTACTTAGTACTCCTAAATTTTAAGTGCCAAACATGAGCAAGTTGAACTGTATTTTATTTATTTTTTTCCAGTAGTGCCCTTTTAAAATTATGAATATTTAGCTGCTAAGAAAATCAGCCCTAAAGAATCATCAGTTTCTATTTATGAAATTTATTCTGCTGCACAGAACAGCTGTGTCCTTTATTTTAAAAACTTACTGATATTTTGAAAATGTCTATTAAATGGGAGGTTTTAGTGAGCCAAATTTTCTTTTTGATAACGTGATTTTGATAACACTATATCTATTCTGTTCTGGTACAATAGAAAATGCTGACTTGAGGGTATTTCAATTCATTTGATGAATATCTAAATAGGATTTTTAGTAAATTAAGCAATGGTGTTGGGTGCTAAAACACTTTCATTCTTTTAATTTAACATTTCAATGTATATGGATAGGTCTTTAAACTTCACTGGTTAAATCTTGAAGCATTGGTAATTGCATCCAGTAGTTAAGAAATTCATAAGAATAAAAATTTTGGTGATGAATTAAACAAATTCAATGCATATTGATATTAGAACGCTTGATATCCTTCCAAACTTAAGTACTTCTAATCATGTTCCTTTTTGGACCTTCTGCTTGTTCAACGATACATATAGATAATATGTTTTTTCCTGCATATATATACCCTTCCGTATGTTTACAAATAATGTTTATATAAACTTTGTGTTTTAATAGAAACATATGAATGGGGAAAACAAGGATAGTAATCAGCAAAAGGAACTCCAGAATATTGTGTCTATGGAGTCAAAGAGTGTAGCTGACTATGTCCATAAAGCATATATTAAATTAAAGAATTCTGCAGAACAAAAAGAAATTGAAATGCTGTCATCTGGGAGTCCTGCATCTGTTGAGACAATGAGATGTAGGTATTTTGACTTTTAATTTTTAGCAATGCTATATCAAAAGTTGGAGGTTAAAGAGGATTATCACAGCAGTAAAATTTTACATTTATTTCATGCTTTTAAAATAAGAAACATCCCTAATTCAGTGTGTACCACATAATTTAAGGACGTATATTCATATGTCGCTAACACTTTTATAAGTTGGTACACTTACTTGACATCAGCATAATACAGAAGTGCAATACAGAAGGGTTAGAATGAATCTGGTAACTGCTAAAATAGTGCAGAGAGTGCAAAAAGTGCCAGTGTGGCAAGTCACATGCCAACACTTAAAGTAAAATTCCACACATCCAAGACTCGCGCATACCTGGAGTTGGAACAGTTGGCAATATTGGGCTTTAACTTACCTTTTTTCCTTTCATTCCTCATGCTGACAGTTAGGTAACTGTTTTATAGGTGCTGAAAGAATATCAGAAGGAGATGTTACTCAAGAGCATACTTATAGTGAAAAATCACTGTGTCTTCAGGAGTCAACGCTAGGAAAAAGGGAAACGTTAAACTTTGAGAAAGGAATCTCTCCCAGTAATAATTTCTGTCCACAAAAAAAGAGTGTTCAAAGTAGATATCTAAACCAGTCCCCTGAGATGACTGTTAAAAAGTTAACATTTGGAAATAAAAGTTTCTCACCAATTTTAACTGAAGCATCTTTGGTAAGAATATTAAAGTTATTTTTACTGAAGTTGTTCCATTCAGCTGCCAACTGTTTTACACTTTTGTACATCTTTCAATTTTTTTTTTTGTTAATGTGTAGCTCAGCTTAACGACATATAAAACTGTCAGTGGAAAACATGCAAAGGGATCTGTATCTGAAACACATAATAATAATGAAGATTCAAGCTTCAGGCATTGCTTTTCAGAAACCCTTTCTGTTAAAGGAAGACTACAAGAAATCACTAAACCTATCACAAAAAGCAAAGAAAAGGTATGTTACTAAATCCTTTTCTCTTCAGAAGAGAGCTGCAGCTTTTTGTCTATTTTATCTACTTTATAGATAGTGAATTTTAAGGGAAATGCATCTTTCATTAAAACACTATATATAATCTTTACTTGTGACCTGTTTGGAAAATCCTACTAGTTAATTTTTAAATATTTGAGAGAAATTAGGGAATTGTTTATCATATGGACACAAGGAAATAATTTTATCCCAACAAGATCAGTTATAATTAATATCTTAAATAATAAGAGGGAGTAAATATGTTGTTCTTGGCTTTCAAATGAAATTATTTTTCACAAATTAAAGAATTGTGACGTCTGCGTGGAAAACCTCTCGAGGTGAAAAAGTGCTCTTTTAGTGTTAATGTACTACTGAATGTAACAACTATTTGTAGCATTGGCAAATAAATAAAAACTGCTATAAACCTTTAAACCAGTTCTCATAAGTAATTTTTTTTGGTGAAAAAAGCACTAATGACTCCTTTAAGTAATAATTTTGTTTGTGCCCTCTTGCAAGAAAAAGTTAGACCTTACTGGTCATTTGACTTATTGCTATCACTAATTATTAATGTGGTGAAGAATTTGTTTATTCTTTCATCGCGTGAGACCTAGTAGTAAGTCATGCCGTGATTTTTTATTATTGTTTTTCTCTTATTGTAATTGGGTTCATTTCCCTACTTTAATGAAAAGCAACATAGATAGGGATTTCTGATGAAGACTTCTAAAAGTGCTTTAGATTGGAAGCTAATAAATCCATGACTTTTCTTTTAGGATTGTGTACCGCCATCTCCGCTGTCTGCTTCCAGTGGAAGTAAAGTACAGTCTTGGAGTGAAGAACCTTATGGCCCCATGCATGAGTCAGGTACAAACATTTAATTTTAAGCAAAAGGCTTTCTATGCGTCTCCATAAAAGTTAAGAAAAAAGTTTATTTGGCATAAAAATATTGTCCAAATATTTTAATCTTGTTTTCTTTACTATACTTTCAGTATTATTCTGTTTTTACTCTTTTGCCCATTTTCTTTGCTGGTTTAATTACCCTAAAAAACCCTGGAAATTTGTCTCCAAAGTGCAGTTACTGTAAAGAGTTAGTTGCGCTCTTAAGAAATAATTAGAAGCATTCCAACTGATACTGGAAAAAAAGTGGGGATAACGGTATTATCAGGAAAAGAGGGCTTAGGGTGAATCTCTTTAATGAGCGAGTCTTGCATGGGTCAGAGTTCTGTGTTCCGTTGGAATCCTGTTGTTCATTTACATCAAGTGCTCATATCAACTAAACATGCCCTCCGTGAATGTAACGCTTCTTAATTTTTATATAGTTCTTGAGCTTTAAAGCCAACACGCACATACTCCTAGAATTTGGATCCAAAGGGTCAATATACTCTTCTTTATCTTCCCGTGTTGTTGTTCTAAATAATCCTAAAATTAAGCATTGTTTTCATGTTTATTAAAGGACCAACTATAGACACATTTCTCAAACGAAGCTACCACAGCGATACAGAAAGCAATTCTGATGAAGCAGAAGTAAGCAAAGAGGAGGAAAAGAAAGGAAAGAGAAGAACAAAGTTACAGCCTAGGAAATTATTTAAAACAGACGATGCTGTTGCTTACAGAGGTCAGTTATGGCGTGAAAGTTGACTATAGTTGTGCAAAAGTTTGAAATACGTAACAAATGAAAGTTCTAACAAGAAAAGATAATATCCATTAAAATGCATTTTACATATTTTAAAGAAATAAAAATAAATGCTGAATATTTAGACTATATCCATTTTATAAGTCAGAAAATTGGTATGAAAATAGAAACTGGTCTCAGCCATCTAATTGGTGAAATTAATCTGTATATAAGAAAAGCTGTTCTAGGCCCTCTTGTAACTTCAGTTTTTCATCCTGAATTGTGACATTCTCTCTTTTTACTTCTCTTCAGTATCTGAAAGCATATCTACTGTATCTGTAAATGATCTTTCTGTTTTGGATGGGGAAATCTGGGAACCTGGTTGTTCAACTATCAGTATATGTCAGCAGCTCCAAAAAGGATTTACTAAGAAAATTGAGGCAAGACATTTAATATATAATATTAGTTATCTGTGTGGGTACATATGCATTTGAATGATAGCTTGGCTTACACCACAGAATTTGCTTAAAAGGACATGAGAATAGCTGTGTGCATAGGATTTCAAGAAATGTCAGAATTCAAGGTTCCTTTTATGCATTTTTCAATTCCTTTATATACCTAACTCTCCAATGATTGTCTTTCCCAGGTCTGTTTTATTTTTATCCTGTCTATTGTTTTGAAACAAGCTTATGTATCTAAAGTAATGAGCATGCTGCCTTTTGATTTTTTGCAAATTGTCAAACTCATGAATGAAATTATTTGCAAAAAGGGAAACATGGGCCTGAATAATGCGTTTGTTCATTTGTTCAAAGACAGCTATAGGCACACATCATGCATTCATGTATACTTTCTCTGTTTTGAGGAAATATATTTTTCAAATAATATACTTCTAATAAAGTTAGGTAGAATTTTATCAAAAACATTTATTGACATTTCTTTAACAGAAAGCTTTTCCTGAAAGGATAGGGAGGTAATTAAAAAAAAAAAAAGCTGTTTTGCTCAGTGTGATCTGTGATACTAAGCAATTACAGTACTAAACATACTAGAGGGTTTTTTTCCTAAAGCGAAAATAATCTGAATTTAATCTTAAAACATCCTCATAGAGCCGCTCACAGAAAATGGATCATTTTACTAAGCAATCATTAAGAGCTGCCCATCAGCATTTGACAACAATGAGTTACCAGCTTCATGAATGCAGGTCTGTAAGGAAAGATTTATTTTAAAGCACTCTTAAAATGCAATGAATACCTTCTAAAAGTAACTCATTTTGTTTTGGTAGGATCAGGCAGCTGGATAAATTTCATTTTGCGCTCCTTGAGGAACTTGAGAATTTTGAAAAAGATTCTCAGTCCCTGAAAAACATGGAAAAAGAATTCTCGGTTTGTATTTTAATTGCTTGATCATGGAGAAAATTAAATTCTTATGGAATCCATAGATTATTCATATTATCTTTAACTTCAGATCATTAATTCTGATTTTAATTAAAAAGTCTTTATCATTTTGCTTAAAGTTCAGTCACATTTCGAGTAATGAATTTGAAGTGTTAGGATTGGCTAATGCTGTGTTCTTAGAATTTCTAGATCACTGCTCTATGTTTTTCTTCCTAGAATAAACAATTACTACTTGTAATGGGCTGTTTGCCTCACTTCATCAGCCTTTTTTTTTCAGCTGGCCTGTATTTCAGGAGCATGTAGGCATGTGATGAGCCAGTTGACATCCTGGGTCTACTACTTGCTGTAATGTAAAAATCAATGTACAAATATTCATATTAACACGAGACTATATTAGCTTTTTTCTTTTACTCTGAAGGCATAGCTTAAATTATATGGAAAGTCTGATTAAAATGATACACGCATTCTTTTTCATCATGTTGAAACTGTTATGCAGAACAGATTTTTGGTAAAACTGGTTCCATAACAATAGAATTCCTGAAGTGCCTCATCCTGCCAGCTAAGCTGATTGTTTTCTTTTCAAGCTTCTGTGGTGACTGTGTGACTCCTACCCATTCTGTGCTGAGTCTGTGGTTGTAGGTTATTTTATTCATACTAGGTAGCTGTCAGTTTTACTTCAGAAAATATTAATTCTTGCTGATTATCATCTATTAATATTTTTCTTTCCAGACCTTTTGGAAAAAACATACACATACTTTTAGTACATACATGAAAAATGAGCAACAGAGGTTAGTAGGCTTCATTAATCCTGGGTGATGTGTTCTGTTCATTCAAGGCATAAATTAGGTGAACTACTATTCTCTATGCAATTTCTCTCTTCCATAAAATAGAGATAGTAGATGAGATGAGAAGATGAGAATAAAATGTTACGTTACAGGAAAAAAATTAATTAATCTAAATTTCTCTACATGCCTGCTGGACTATTCCAATAGTAACAATGATGGTAATATTTATCCATGTTTTTAAGTACAAATATACTACAAATAGTGGGACCTATTCGTACTGTGTGTGTAAAGTTCCTACATAGCAAAGCTATTTGAACTGCCTTTTATTTCTTTAGAATTCAGATTCTTAAAACTTCATTTGAAAAGAACATCTACCATACTGTTGACTATGAAGAACGTATTTTTACTTCAGAGGTATGATGAACTTTTTGTTGCTTTCTTGTTTTTAATGTTTTTAAATTCTTTCATTTTACCAACAGATATCAGTCTTGACTTTTTTCCAGATAAAGTCTTTATCCTGAGTATTGTATTAATGCCACTGAAGTATTTTTGTAGCTTTTTGTTTTCATAAAATAACCTTTAATGTAACAATATTCAGTGTTTTAGGGCTAGAGTTCACCCATTAGAAGGTTTGTGCAATTATCTGGAAAACTGCTGCAAGGTTTATTCTCTATACCGTGGCTTTGTTTACCAGTGTTAATCATCCAAGAAAGAACAAATTTAAAACGCACATCCCTTTCCCTAGGCAGGTGGATGCATATGCATCTGTATCTCTCGGTTATAAACCATTTAGGGATGTAATTGTCTTCTTGACAATGGGTTACAAATTGTGAGCAGAGAAGATGCATTCAGTATCTTTTTATAGATGCATCTGATGAAAGAAGACATAAAAGGACTCCAAGAGAAACTTCTTAAAGAAATGGTAAATGAAGTTATCTTGTCCTTATTTTTATTGTTTAATTATAGCTGTTTGAACACTAGATTACTAAAAATTGTAATTTCTAATATCGTATCAAAAATAAAAATGAGTCAGAATCCATGTATCACTGGTTATACTTCAAACCTTACCGGGGTGATACGGATATACTGGTTTAGTTCGGAGTCTTAATATGTTGAATGTTGATGTGGAAAAGAAAAATACAACAGCTGATATGTTAAAAGCAGCATATCTATGCACCAGAATTATAATACTTTAAATAAACTCTTCCTTTTTTTTTTTAAGTATGTGATAAATGTCATGCTTTTTGCACAGCAAGAAGAGGAATTGTGTAATGTTCGCAGAGGATTGCAGACATTGTTTCAATCAGAAGATCAGAAGATAGAATTCTGAAGTAATATTTTCAGATACCTTACTGAAATTCAAAGTGAATGTAAATCCTCTTTTATAATGAAAAATTTGACAATTTTTTTTTTTTTTACTCTCAAGGAAACTATTGTAATGAAAACATATTTTCCTTAATAATATTAAAATCTCTTAGATAAGACTTCTCCTTTTATGTGTGAGATTTGGAATTATTTTACTGAATCCGCTAAAATGCAATATGTAAAAATTTTAATTTTTACCATGTGCTATTTTTTAAGAAGTCTTTAACAATTTTTACAGGTTATTTAACTGACTTTCAGAGAGATCACTTCGAATTTCACTTTGAATTTATGTTTTGGATCTGTGTGTACAGCATACCCCTCTTGTCTGATCCAGAATACAGTCAGAAATTATTCAGGGATAAAGTCACCTGTTTTGATCTCTGTCCTATTTGTCTGTGATGTTTGACTTCAATAGGAGTTCTAAGAGAAGACAAAACTCTTAAGCACTTGTGGTTGAACTGCGTTGCAAATAGTTGTATTAAATAGTTCAAGAAAAATATATATTGTCTGTCTTTTTCTTTTTTTTTTTTTTACAGGATGATGTTATTGCTATTTTGCTTTATATCAGTAATATGTATTCACACGTCAGTCATAAAACTTGCTGCTGTGCAACTATTTTGTGCCAGACAACAGATAGCAAGAGCTATTTCTGTAGCTCAGAAGTATATGCTACATACTAATACAATCTATGCCATATACTTAGATTTCAGAGGATTTCCTAAGAAAATGACCAGTGAGACATAATTTACACTTCTCCTTTGTTGCCATGTATCAACTAGAAGTTTTCTTCTGAATATTTATGATGTGCAACTGCAAAGTTAATATTTCTCTTAATTTTAAATTTATCAAAAATCTACCTTCCATTTCATAGTTCCTTAGCAACCTTTTAATATTTTTTTAACTTGAAATCCTGCATTTATATACTGTAAACTCTTCAGGCTCAGAACAGTACCTTTAATAATTTTCATATAAGTTCTCTTTAAAAATGAGGATTGAAAACCTACAGCTGATCAAGAAGGAACAGATGTAGAGAATAATTCATAGAATGTGCATGTCTTGGAGCTTGTCTACGTTACCACGTGCAGAGCTGCCTCTTTACCATGGAAGCGACTCCAGGTTAACGCTGCCAGCATCTCGGGGGCCTGAGCTCACTCGGCACCGCGCTAACACAACTTCACAGCTTCTGGAGCAGGGCTGACGGGGTCTGTGCTTCTCCGTAGCTGATGTTACGACCACAGAGGTCTCAAAAGAATATATTAGCCACTTTGGGGGTAACACCTCTTAACAACTTCATTTCTTTATAGCCATTATTTTACATTCTATGGTACCTCTTATTTTGCCCTTTGCTTGCCTTTAACATCGCACACACTTCTCTGTCATTTCTTCCATTATTCTCTCTACCCTCTGAAATCTTCTGGTTTTCCTCAGTTTCCTTTCTACGTTCCTATTACTGCTTTTCTTATCAACAGAGACATTTACTTACAGTAGTGTTCTTTAATCTAGTTTTTTTCTCACCTGTTACTGAAAACATTTAGTCTGTAGCTCTTAAACTCTTACTTTTTTTCATTCCAGCTAGTTCTGAATGCAGCTATTACACTATATTGCTATCATTGTTGTTTAGTATTTTTTTTTTTTTAAGTCTAATAGACAGGCTTTCATCATTTTAAGTTGTTGGCTGTTATTTAGGTCTTACATTGATTTGACTTCCTTCAAACGCACCAATCATTTTCTGAAAATATTTACCCAGTAGAAGTTCCCTGCTGAACCTTACCACTATTGGTATCTTTGGTGATACTTAACCAGTTCCATTTTATTAACTCTTTGTTGGTTTGCCCGTGCAATCTGTCTGTCCTACAGGTACTTCATATAGCTTTGACTTACCTTTCATTACTTCTGAGAGTAACTATTTCCTGAAGTTTATTTTCAGAGAGAAAAATGGCATGATTTAAAATTGAATTTTAAGTCAAGGTAGAATACTCTTTAACTGAGGTTCTCAAAGAAAATGGGAGATCTATTTATTTCTAAATTATTTCTGTATCTTTTTATTAATATTGTATTTAAATTAAAGAAAAAAAGAGAAGTCCATACTAATAGATTGTAGCCTGAACTCAGCACTCACTGAGCAGCCTACTGTAATTTCACAGTTTGCCTTGCTCAGAGCAAGGGAGTGGGACCCAGTGACCTTGGGAAAGGACCTAGGCTTTTACCAACCTAAATTCGTCTATGACTTCATGAAAAAGATGATTGCTGTTATCATTATTGAAAATGTGATCTTTAGAAAACAGCTTCTTAGATCAGAAATGGGTGTGGTAGATTTCTATGCAATGTGCACTGAGAATAGAATGCAGAATAATTGGTGTTCGTAGACTTAATTGATGGGAAGTGGTTTACTGTAAACAAATACTTGTAAATGGAATATATTTCTTATTAATTAATTTTAAAAACACAAGGCTGTGTTGTCTCTGGAAATTGTTATATTGAAACTGCCAGTAAATAATTTGGTCTGCTCGTCCCATCTATGTAAGTGTACTTAATGCTTTTCTAATTTTTCTGAGCCTCTGATTTTTGTTTGGGTGTTTGGATTTTTGGGTTGGTTTTTTTTTGTTTGTTTTTGAGTCTATGATCACTATCATCTCCACTAGATGGAGCTCATGAGATAGTAAACTTTCTTTTTACTGGTGTAATTAGATTTTATCTGTATATGAAACGGTATTTTTCTCTTAACTGTACAAGGTTTTTAAAAGTGCACTGCAAAACTCAAATTCTTTTCTTACAGTGAGTGCATATTGGAGAAATAATACAACCATTCGTTTTAGTGAGGACTCATGATGAAGTAGAAGTATGAAATTTTACTGGCCACCTATCAGTCTTTACCCCACTCCATTAACTTATAAACTGTGAGCAGGTACAATGAAATTTAACAAATGTAAAAATGTGCAGCATATCACAAGGGAGTATTCACAAAGGAAAGGTCAGCACTGGGAGAGTGCTCTTTTTTTTTTTTTTTTTTTATTTAGTTTGTGAATGGGAAAGCCCAGGGGTCATTCAAAGCAGACAGCTAAATAAAGTGATAGGAAGCGTGCGCTGCAGCCCTGTTTCTTTTTTCCATTGGGAAGAAGCGGCACAAGAACAGCCCCCCTAAGCTAAACCTGCCTCCAGTGGATGCCATCGTACGTTCCGAGAGTACCACAGCGCAGTACACGGCCCAGTGAACGCCTGCAGGCTACAACCAGCTTGACAGACTTGCCCACCAGTAAGCTGACAGTAGTTAGCTGACAGTGATCGTGTGCGGCTCTGCAGTAGGTAAAACTTTGTCTCTTACCAGACTGAGGGAGAAAAAAGGCTGGGATGCTTGTGATGGAAGGACAGCTGAGAACAGGGGGGTAAGCGAAGCGTGTTGCTAACTACGAGATGGTTAAGTCACATCAGTAATACAGCTCATAGGCATTGTTTGAAATTTTAAAAGCTGCTTTATGTTACCCTTAAAATATTTTTCTGTTTATTGTATTTTTCAACATAATTTTAGTGTGTTTTATGCAACACTTATTATCAGTAAAAGTATGTGTCACTGCTAAATAGGAGTGTTACTCTCATGGATTATTAGCCAAGCTGGTAGTTGACAGTGGGTCATCTACTGTTCTCAAACTAAAAATGGTTCTTCTGCTGAATAAACTTTTCTGTCCTTTCCATTTACCCTTTGTAGTATACTACACCTGGATTATCATTATATTGTTGTGTAGAATTAATAGTATTTTATTAATTAAAAAATAAAATTATTACTAAATAAAATTAACGGTATTTTAAAAGGCTACTTATGCTACATATTTCTGTGAAAAGCCAGCAAGTTATAAAATTGCCATAAATAGGAAAAAGAATCTTTGGATTATGTAATTAGGTAATTCAAGTCTTCAACTGATAGTCACCTAAGTCAAACCTTAAAAAGTTGTACGAAATTACAGCCAACTGCAACGAAGCTAGCAAGCTTCACTGGTCCTGGGCACCACACCTCCCGTGATTCATCGGTTTCTCCTAGCGTTGCCCTTACTGATGTATGTTTTAAGTGTTGAACTGTATGTTCTTACCTTCATTCTTAAATGTTAGTTTATCTAGAGAATAGCACTGTATTTGTCATTTCATCCCCACACTGAGCAGCAGAAGAGAATTGAAAGGGAGTCCATCCACTGTTTGCATTGATTGTATTCACCATCTTGCAGCAGTTCAGCAGTAGTCTATACAAACAATTTTACAAACTGTGTTTTCTTTATTATTTTCACGCTTCATGGAGATCATCTCAATGAAGCTACAAGATTGAGAGAGCCTTTTTCAAATTTTTAACATTGAATGACTTCCTAAAAGGATAGCATTTAAGACTCTTGCAGAGAAATTTTTGTCTTGTTGAGTGTAGGTGCCATTTTGTTGCTGTCTCATCAGGCATGCTTTCCAATTATCAGTGTATTTTTTTTTTTTTAAAGTTTTTTCCTTGTAGTATTTTGAGTAGAATTCTCAGATGTTTCTAGATGTCAAGCATTACTAGAATGTCTGGCTTTACATTTTTCCCAACCAGTTCTATTTGCTTTGTTATTAGCATTTAGTAACTTTTTTCCTTCTACTGTCAAAGCATTACAATAATTTGTTTGCTAAAGATCGCAGTACAGTGTCATCCTACACTATTTCAGGTTCTGGCCCTCTGAAGGGTGACAATTAAGCTCACTGTTATTCAAAATTACTGAACTGGACAACAGTAGATAAAACTGTAACAATCATGTTACGCTGGTTAGGATCTGGTCCAAAACATCGATACTCCACAAGATGGAAAACCTTAGTTAAGATCATCCTTTTTGAAGACTCTGTATTGGTAAAGAAGCTATACGATCTGATGCATAAAATAAATGTAATCTCTTCCCTTCCCAACTCTCCCTGGGGAAAAAAAAAAAAGAGCTTTAGGGAACGTGTTCATTTCCTGCAATAAGTAGTTATTTAATTAAAGAACAAAAGTAACAGGAATCAAAAATGCTTGCAGCTGTGATTCTGTTAGACATTATATAAAAAAGAATGAAATTATAATACATTAAATTAGTTTTTAGAACATGAACTTAAGTGTTTTACAAACTAATTGTGTTAAGTTCCAAATGTCTTGTCAACGTAATACTGAATGACAGTGTGTCATGTCCATTTATGTCGGAGGCCTTGGAATGGTAAAGCCTGTACATGCAGAACATCTCCTTTTCCAAGATAGACTGCAAAACAGTTTAAAACAAGTGTTAAAGGAGAGTAGTAGGTTCTTTCAAGTAGCTTTACTTCAGTCTTTTTCAGCAGATCGTCCCACTCCACAGGCCATCGCTCTTCTGACTTCAGAGCGGAGTACACCTCTGGTGTTCCTTTCTGTATGTAAGTGCTGTAGAGACTTCGTCTGCAGAGTCCTTCTTTCACATAAACATCAAGGTGTCCTGGACTGAACTTTAGGGAAAGACTTATGTATTCCCTGATGTGTGTTCAGCAGCATTATCAAAAAGTAAAGACAGATTCTTCTCAGAAGAAAATTTCTATGGCCTGTGAAATCTAGGAGAAATAAGAGAAATTTTTCAAACCACTTTGAAATAAAAAAAAAGACGTAGTTTTAAAAAATTCTGTGTTAGATTAACAAAAATATATAAAAAACTAAGGCCAGTATTCATTTGGTTTAAAAGTATAGTAACAATATTGAAGAATTTTAAGTTTTCATTTCCACCAACACAGTTCCACACATTTGCCATGACTGCAGTGCAGTTACAGTCCTCAGGGCCCAGTCTAACCAGTTTCTTTGGGAGTGCAAGTGCAAATATAGGTGTGAGGTTGATTTTGTTTTTTTCTTTTAGGAAGTAAGCAACAGTTTGTCATTGGTAGAAATACTCTTTATTGTGCGGTGATCTTGTTATTTTTGTAAGAGTTGCGCAATGCTGAGCTGATGCGTCAGAAACTAATGACGACATACTGTTGGTTTAATGTAGGACAGTCTTAAGATCTGTCTGGAATAAATATACTCTTGCTCTGTAGGCTTGTTCTTTTGGTTGAGATACGTAATTAAAGTCCCAATAATTTGTAATGCCTTAGCACTAATTGTAAATTGTAAGCCTATTTACTCCTAATATCCTGAACAAATTTCAAAATATATCATTATAATCTACTTAAATTCCCCAGGTAGCTTCAATTAGAGAAAGTATATCTCACTTTCAAACTTAAACTGCCATCCTTTTTTTTTTTTTTCCCCTCTGTATTTCATTCTGTCAGCGCAGCAATGTCTGGCCATAAACATTGACTCTGAGGCCTGTAATGTTAAAAGAGCCCTAACAATCGCGTGAACCGTCTAGAATTACATAAATACAGCCCTAAGATCAATGTACGTTGCATTTACCACTCAAGCGTATTTTCCTAGACCATTTTTTCATCGAACAGCCAAAGCTCAGTTAAGCTGGAACTCATTCCGAGTTCAGACCTAAGCATGGAACCGGGGGCCCAGGCGCTGCTGAAGGGAGCCCTCCCAAATGTGAGACTGCACACCAAGTTCCTTAGTACAGCGTAAGGCAACTTATTTTCGCAGCAAGCACACCTGAGGATGCTTACAGACATGGCAAGAGTACACTGTGCTCCCAGCAACTCCTAAGATTGAGTTTTAAGAACAATTGGATTTGCTCAAGAGACCTAACAGAAACTGTAGGAAATAACCAAATCTTGTTGCAGATTTTCTCTAACAAACAAGGTCTTTCTGCAAGTAACAATGGCTGGGGAATCGGCCTCTCTCGCACTTTTTCCCACTTAGAGAAGGGAAACTAATGTTTCCATGCACGTTTAAACATAGTACCTGTCCCCAGCGCTGGCACGTGAAGCAAGTCACACTGGCCCAACCACTCAGAGGGACAAGCGTCCAGACCAGTTCTCTCTCCCGACCTCTCTGCTGGACTGCCACTGTGTGCTTGGAGGGGGCTGCACTCCTTCCATAGCAACTGGACTGACATTCAAAGGATACTGAGATCTACAGGCTGAATCCAGCAGAACATACGCATTCCTGATGGGTGTTGCGTATGTCTTCTTACGGTATGTGGAATTTTATGTTTCTGAACAGGGAAGTTGCAATGTTTTGATAACAAGGTTGCACACTCAAGTACATTTAAAAACCATTAAATACTGTATTAAAGTCTACTTTAAAAAATTGTTGTGTTGGAGTTTTTTTTTATGTTATACCCTACACTTAATTTTTTGTCATAGCTTTTAAATTTTTGGTGCAAAGAACGCAGAGTGATGTTCTGGAGAAGGTCTGGGGGCTTCTCAGTATATTTTAATCAAAGAAAGAAAGAAAAAAAAAAGAACACCAAACAAAAAAACCCCACCAGAAAAGTCAAACTCTGAACAGGAAGATAAATACTTTGATTTTCCTTTTCAAATAAAGCTTCCTTTGCATATTCTCCCATATGCAGCATGTAAGAGCAAAAGCTGGAAAACTGACCTTGTCAAATGTTTGCTTGATGCGTGTACTTCCATTTCATTACTCTTGTATTCATTTAGCTCTTTCCGAATTGCTGCCTAGGAATTGAAAACAGAGGAAGGTTAACAAACAATTTTGGATTTATAAGCATTGTAAAATACTGGACTTGCAGAGCAGAACAGGAGTTTTCTAAAGTAAAAATAATTGGCATTGGGTATAGCAAAGGATGCTATGCCAGTGGAGATGCTGAATATTTAAGTTATGTGGATCGGGGCTATGGTATTTCTTACCATTCATTTCTAATTGCTACAGGGTCACTTCTTTCTAGAAGCAATTCTGACAGGGGAATCAAGCCACAATGCTTATTGTCTCACATTTAATAAGATTCTAGGTAAAATTTATTAAAGATTAAGAGAAGTTGGCGAGAAATTGATCAACTGGTCAACTGACTTGTATGGAATGTCAATGGGTGTCATTTTTTTAATAAAAATCAGACTGTTTGCTTTATCACAACTTGCAAATATCAGTCCAGACTCTGTTATCACCTGTATCCATAGGATTGCGCAGTCATAAGTGATGAAAAATGTTCACTTTTGGTGCTTAATATAATGAAATTAAAGACTATAAGAGTGAGACCATTCTTTTGTTTAAATGGCAACTGCAAGAGAACTGGAACATACTGGTGCTTTCATAGCTTTCAGGATCTGATGAATCATTATAGACAAAGCAAGTAGAAAGCAGTAACATGTCACTGTAATGATGTCAGTACCTTATCTGCTGCTGATAGTCTTGTCCACGGTTTATCTGCTCGCCTGTCGTAGTCCTGTGCTTTCGCCACTTCCACGTAATCACTGAATCGAATCAGGATTTTTCTGTCTCTTAGTTCATCAACTGTAGGTCTCTGGTTAAGCTGTATTAAATAGTTTTGTAACATAAAAGCAGTATTAATAACAAACATATCAACAAAGCATGCAACATTTTCTGCTTCCCATCTTAGCTTCGTGTGCATTTACGTATATGGACAAAAAAGCCCAGCCCTCAGAGGATTATTAGGAGGGTAACAATGGTTTAAGCGGAGTTGTGGGCTACAGCACAGTGGCTTTATAATGGACAAAAGAGGTAAATATTTTAACCTGGTTATTGATAAAATGCATTTACAATATGTAAAGGAATTGTTATTATGATCTGTGTATAATATCATATAACGTAGGGGTTTTCTGCTAGGGGCAGCGGCAGATTGTCTGTGTAAGGTTTTCAGGACTGGACCATTGTAAGAATTTCAATTTGGCTTTAACAAGTTATCAGCATATTTGGCTTATAATTCCTCTAGGGATTCCTAGGAACAGAACAATAACAAAATGTAGTCCTGATTCTGAGAATACCTTAATGCAAAGAGAAATTTACTGGGGAGCACACCTGGTGCCCAGCAGAGAGTCAGCTCTGCTGCTGAGTGCTACAGAGAAAGCAGCAGGCCTTTTCTAGCAAGGTAGTTGCAAAATACACAGTGTGGAAGCAAATATCCATTTTCTTATTTGAAGTTTATATGTAAATATACTACTAAGTCTCATGTAGCGGAGATGAGGTAGATATTTTTATAATTCATACTACTAGATACCACTATCTCAGACACCGCTGAGGAGGATGAATATTAAGGGAGGTTTTGCGTAAGAATGACTTCTATGACTGGTTGATGTTATATTAGCTTTGCTAAATTTCTAAAAACTAATAGAAGGTATTGCAAGATTTTACCTTTCTTGTCAGTCTCTGTTTGATTTCCCTTCTTTCTTCCTGTTCTGTTTGATCATTTCGTTCTGTGGAGAATACATATATAAAAAAAAAAATTACTTTCCTCATGGGGAGGACTTGTAGCTTCCAAAGTTCCAGGCAACAAAAATTAGAGCATAGAAAACTTTGTAGCTGGTTCTTAGTTGTGTCTTTTGTTAGTTCAGTATGTGTCGCTGGTTCTTTATTAGAACATGCAGTTACCACGCTGTAAGGACATCATACTGGTGCTGATGTCAGCTTCTCCTGTGCTCTAAACTCCAGTCCCAAGGAGATTTAATAAAACAACAGCAGCAACACCAATTCTCCAACTGTATAAACTTTAGAAGGAAAATCGAAGCATTCCGTGGTTAATAATCCTTTTTTATTCTCCGTATTGCCGGAGCAATTGCTCTTAGGTGCTGGGAAGACTTACTGCAGCAGCCTCAGGGGAAGTATATTCTTTCCTGCATAACCTTATTCTCAGGCTACATCCCAGACGGTCACACTGCCACAGTAGTTATCTTTGACTCGCGTGCTTTTTCTCTCTGCTATTCAAGATATGCCACTGGCACGAGAACCTCTTTATCCTCACGGGGTTTTCTTTTGTAGTGTTCCGTTCCAACCTAAGACGGCTCGCTTTTGTGTGTTGTGCCTATTAGCATTCAAGCCGTGATAACTCCTACACGCTGGGTCTAAAAATAGCCGAGAGTGCTGTAACGCTGTGTGAAATATATCCTTGGCCTTGGGAAACGAGTTAATGGCGTTTCTATTTCTAGTACTCTCTGTTACTAAATCAAGGCATGAGGCTGTGACCTGAACAAAGCTGAAGACCTGGAGAAAAATGTTTAACCATTCTGGGAATTCTCGAAATACTACTGTGAAGTGTATTATACCACTTGCATTAGGTATTTCCAGCGTTAAAGCACACGTGATTTTTAATATGCCCCAAAAAGACACTAGCGCTGCAGATGAGTTTCCAAAGTGGTATTTTTAGCAGTGAAGTATTCTTCTCTGTTATTTTTATGCTCATTAGATTACATTGAAATGCAGTCACAAGTATCTGTTTAAATAACACAGTAGTGCATAGCCACAACTGGCTGTAGTAGAAATGTAAATCAAATGACTCTAAAATGCTATAATGTGCTATAATACAATTCAGTGGCAAGGCACACAAATTTAAAAGAGAATAGGACAGCTAAATTTAGTGCTCTGTCAGGGAGGAGCAGCTATTTAAGTCTGGAATGTTTAAAAAGAGAACAGGTTTTAAAAAGTGCATTCTAAGATGTAGAGATACCTCCAAGAAGTTACTAAGATGCTTCATTCAGTTTTAATTCACCCCTTGTCAAGTAGATATTCCTATCTATATATTTTTACTGAAAGAAGATAATTTTCTGTGGCATAGTGCCTTTTAAGATATGACTGTGATAGGCACTGAGAGAATTCCTAAAGAAAAACCATAAATACACATTTCTGATCTGAAAATGCTCTTCCAAATATACTAAAAATGAATAGTGACCCATTTCTATGAGACACTCGGGTTCAGTGCGTATTCCCAGCTTTAAGAAATAAAAGAAACAGTTCTTTTAGAAAAAATAAAACAAGATGTGGTAGGAAATGCTAGCAAGGGCATTATAAAACTCAGGCATTATTACAGAGACAAACCAGAGAGGTTTTTCCCATCAACATCACTCTGCCTACACGTAGATCCACTCATTAGTGAGGGCTGGTTTTATAAATCTCTGTAGAGAGACGCTCCCAATTAGGAAGTGGCGTGTGCAGCTCTGTCATTCATTTTGCTGCCTGTGAGTTCTTCAGGGAACTCTTAACTGTGTGTGACACCAAAACATTTCCTAACGTGAAGAATGAACTGGGGGCTGCACAGTGTGATTTAAGCGATGCTGCCTTCTTGAATGTTCCTGTCAGCTCTCTGTTGAATGCAGGAAGAATACATGTACACCTGGGTTGTGATTTTAGTTCGTATGTTTTTCATACTTTGTGGTAAACCAGCAGTGTTTCTGTAGTTAAAGGACATAGAAGATCAACAACACTGTAGGAAAGTGTTGGCTTTAAGTTTGCTTTTTAAGTATTACTTTTATCTCAGAACATCTCCCTAAGGGAGATAAGAACTGAGATTTGTTTTAAAATAACACAGTAGTTGCACTTAGGCACTTGCAATATGCTTCTCATGTTGACGGAGTTGTACAAATGTGGTTTATTAGTCCTAAAACACCTCTGGGATAGCACTGCTTCCCTTAGCAGTACGTATTATGAGCATCAAAGATATTGGGAAACTTGGGATGCAACTGTACAAACCCTTACAACGTGGAGGCAGTTTTAGTGATTGCTACAGCTTTGCACGTCAGACCCAGGCCAAGTGTTTTTAAAGTCCATAAACAAGAATGTCAATATCCCTATTAATAAATGGAGACTTTACTCATTTCCAAATTCATTCAAAACCCAGACTAGAGTTGTTGATCTGTCCAGCCTTTTAAGATTACAGCTGACACAGCTAAGTGATGCCCTTAGGACTTTACAAGATACCTGGCATTTTTATATAATGGAAGAGGTAAATAAAATAGAAG
Source organism: Ardeotis arabs (assembly GCA_011801015.1). Taxonomy (NCBI): domain Eukaryota; kingdom Metazoa; phylum Chordata; class Aves; order Otidiformes; family Otididae; genus Ardeotis; species Ardeotis arabs. The sequence goes on from JAAGAY010134327.1 coordinate 36,168, forward strand.
CAGTTCTGATCTCAACTGAAGCTGTATAAAGCCTGAGCAACTGAACTGAAGTCAATAAATTTGCTCCATGCTGGGAGCTCTTTAAATGAGATACAAATCTAGACCAGTATGTTTAGCTGGCATTCAGGAAATATCTTTAATTCTGCTTTATCTTCTTTCTGCTTTATCTCTCTCTAAGCTCATTATATGAATGTATTGGAACTTTTTTATTACTAAAGCTGGTCAGTTTAACCCAGATTAAGGATGTAACCAGCACACTTCAAAAAGTAAACATAAAGGAACAGATATTTTCAGTAGAGATCAGCTCTTCCTTAGCCAGGAAAAAACCCAAAGAAACAGATTTTCAGAGACCTTAAGTACTGACTCTTGAAAATTTGGCCCCACGTATTTCAGAATCTTGGGTTACTGCTTTTTCTTGCCTCTTGTGGTAGCTGACAGGTGAAGTTAGGCCAATTTCATCCATTCACATTCACAAAGACTCTATCCTTTTTCTCATTTAGCTATGCACGTGTTAGACACATCTAATTTTACCATGTGCTATGTATGCATTTACTGAAAATACTGATAAATATAAATTGACTGTGGAATTCCTTTGTGTTAAAACTGAAACGAAATCCCCAATAACTTCAATGGCAAGAACATAAGGTGTTTTCTATGAACTACTAAGAAAGTTCTGAGACATTAAATTTTAGGCAACAAAATGTAGATAACTTTTTCTTCTTGCAAATTACAATCATTTAATGATTAAATATGAATTAAAAAGCATAGGCAGCATTGCTTGAAAGACATAAACCTATGTGGCTTTGTTTTATGCTTGTTTAATGAGAAACAAACTGTTGTACACAAAATTCTGTTTTTTATCTTTCAACCATGAAAATAACAGAAGCAATATACTTTTCCTTCAGACAGACGGCCTCCCCATTCTCTTGTCTGAGACCTATAATGGAGACAATTTCAGAGCCCTCTCTCACCTTCCCCTAACTTAGAGGATTCCCAGCGCTTATAAGGAAAAGGATTACGGTCATCACTTGTTTGATCCCCAGGTCAGAACACCAATCTGTGGGAAAAGAGTTGCCAGTTTCTGCCTTGTGTTTATTTGAGAGATGTTGAGAACACTCCCCTGTCGCAGCATCTGTAACGGCACTGGAACTGTCCCTCTAATAACTCCGATATCTCAGAATGATCTTTCTTTGACTTGTTTTTGGGAAGATCTCTAATGATATGAACAAATGTACAATGTACTTGCCAGGAGAATCACACCTCTGCAAGGGTGCTTTCTCCATTCCACTTTAGCCTGGGTGGTATCTGGTGTACAGTTTGCCATGACAGTCCACATCCTGAAAAATGTCAGTCCAGTTCTCAGTGCACTGTGTGACACTAAGACTGTATTCTCCTCGTAGACCTCCATAACAATGTAATCAGAATGAAAATTATTTGAAAGCCTAAATTTTAACAAGTCATTCTTTTCTGTACTAAATTGCATGCCTTTATTAAGTTGTAAATCCCGATTCCTGCAGTATTTGAAACCCAGGACATGTGAAAAATCAAAACTTTTAGGTACAGAAAATAATCCCAGTGAATTAATTTGTCTATTTAAAAAGAATATGTTCTAGAAATGCAATCACCGATTTCAACAAACACATACAAAATACTTTAGGAAAAAAATACTCACGTTTTAGTATATTTCTTCTTTCTAGCTCCTCAACAGCAGGTCTTTGGCTGAGTCGCCTGCGGAAAAACACCAAAATCACATTTTGTACCATGCCTGTTCTTTGGAAAGTCTGCAGTATTCTGAGTTCTGGTTGGTGTTTTCCTCAGGGAGGGGACTACAAAATCCCTCTCCAGGACTCAGGAAGAAAAAAAAAATACAAGAATCACAGCACCAGAATGCTTTCTTATATTATTTTTCCCAGATATCAGCAATGCAGGTAGAAGTTATCCTCTAGTTTGCTCTGCTGTCAGTGAAACGCTTCCTCTGAATGTGCATCCTTTTCACCATACTTTTCAGACAGTCCGTTGGAACCAGTGCTCTCCAACAGTTAAATTCAGTCTTGAGGAGGTATTTAAGGTGGTTATCAAACGAATTTCACAGTGATCTTCTGTAGCTATCACTGCCTCTATCTTTTAATCTCACGTAGCAGTGGGCTTCCTTTTCTCTAGTAACACCAGTGGTGCATCCTGACAAAATGCAGACTTGCCAGAAATAAAGCTTTCCTGTGGTTTCCCGACTACACATCTAACAGACCAATCCAGCAGCTCTCCTCCTGCCTGCTGAATAAAATTCATGTGCTGCTCACAGCCTCATGCTGTCTGAACGGAGTGTCTTATGCAGTTTCACCTCCCCTTTTCAGTAGTGCTGCTTCACGATTGAGTCTTCAAATCATATGATCAGTGCCATAGCGATTTTATTCTGCATACTAAATGAGACTTCCCCAGGAGACACTGCTAATATCTGCAGAGAATCTCAGGTAATTGAACCCCTCCCCTAGGCAGACACACACACACGCTGTATTTGCTAGCTTTCAAGTAATAATCCAGCAAGCAGATCAGAAAGAGTTTATGATGCTTTCTGGCCTGTGTTCTGGCAACGTTACGGATTCTCATCGTCTCCTCTCCAGCAGATGTTGCCAAGCCAGAGATGAAGTTACAGAGACAAAGAAATACTCAGAGCAGGGACCACACTGCAAACCACTGCTGCAGCAGTTATCCCTCCACTGTGTATAGGAAAGAAAGGAATGATTATAAAATGATGCTATAACAAGACTACATTTTAATCAAATATCCAAAAGATGAAAAAATGAAGTAAATGTTAACAGACTGTAAAAGAACCAGTAAAAGCATCTGATGCTAATTTCTCTTTATTTTGTAAGCCTTACCAAATACACCTTCAAAATCAACCTTGTATTTATATATTATCAGACCAACAGCCCAAAATATGAATGCAACTCCTTATCCTTTTTTAATTAATTTCCCTGAGATCACTGGCAAAGCTCTCATCTTTGGCAATGGGAAGGCATCACAACTACTATACCAGATTCAAACCAATAGAAAAATTAAATGATGAGTTCTTGTGCTTAGAAACATCTACAGCCTAACTCTTGTTACCTAAGCTACTACCTAACATTTTGTATTACCTAAGGTTTTTTCCTGGTCTTTGGATTTCTCTCTGGAGTAATGAGTTGGATACTCCAGCAGTGGAAGTTGCACTAACCCAAACTGAAACAGGAATGATGCTGAAATGCCCTAGTAAACACTTTAGACATGTATTTTTAATCCCTTTTACCCTTGGACTCCTCCCTTATTTCCCTGCATGTCTCAGAAATGATACAACTCTGGCTAGATTTTGTTTGAAAGAGATTAATGTGCATTTTATAATATAAATCAGGGAAGAATGACTTACTCGGAGAGCTTATCTGCAAATGAAAGGTCCACTCGACCTGCTGCTCACATGCCTCTCTCTCGAGCCATTCTTAATTACAGCCCTTCCATGCGAGATTTATAGATTCTCCTGGAATCTGTACATTAGATTTCAGAGGCCCCTTTTAAACTGGGTGATTAAAAGCCTAACAGAAATTAGTAAAGCAGTATGAAAATGCATATGTATATGAATTCTCTGTATATTTATATATATAGTTATAATATGTATGATGGTTAATTATTTAAAACTCTGTTTCTCTTCTGGCTTTGATAAATACATGGTACGTGCCCAGAGACATAACATACTTCTGAGGACACCCTCACCTTTACCCACAACAGAAGGAAGAGGTGCAGATATACACAGGCACATATACACACGAGAGGGCATTGCATTTTTTTTCATGCGTTTTTCAGAGATATGGGCCACACATCCATGCTTTTTGTCATAGTCATGAAACTAGATGTGGACTTTTCTTCAAAATAAATTTCTAACAGGATTTCAGGAAGCTGGGGATAGAGTGAAAACACTAAATACAGCAAGAATCATGATCAAATGATGAGAAGTGGCAACGCTACTGACACTGCTGCTGCCAAGGTGTAGGGACATTCTGTTTCTATTATTTTTTCTGTTCAGGAGAAGCTTCTCTCTGCCCAGAAACCCCTTTTGTTTGCTTTCTCTGCTGTGAGAGCTGTGCTGTGTGGTGGCTGGGCTCCAGCGAACGGGAAACGGTGTGAGTTGGTGAAGATTAAGGACTCCAGATGCCTCCACCAAGGGCTGCTGCTTGTACGGAGGGGAAGCAGCCATGTGCACGGCCCAGCCAGGCTAGCAAGGGCCAGGGTGGAGGGGGCCATGCATATCTGCAGAGCTGCCGCTGGAATAAAATCAGGACATAGGAGGCCCTTTCTGCAGGAGGGTCTTTCCTACGTCTGGAGAGGAGTGTGCCTGCTTGCAGAGCACACTGCCCTGCCTGATCGTCCATCACAGCAAGAAACAAGTTGCTGCTGCAGGTATTTACTTCCCTCAAAACTCGCCTGCAGCTGGGCCTGGAGCGAGATAAGGACGAACACATTTCTGAGGGCTTCTGTCAGGTCAGCAGCTCAGGGTAGCACAGGTGAAGCTGCAGGTTACCCCTTTCAAAAATGCACGTCCCTCTTGAACGGAGCTTTTAAGTAAGAAACTGTTTCAGATGAGTTTGTGCCTCTGCTTGGGTGAGCTGTTCTCTGGGCACCGAGGGGCTCCATGTGCTCTCTTGAGCAACAAGTGCTCTATTTTGGATATTTATTTTGTATTTTTCTCTGAAGCTGTTAAAATATGAAATCCTGCCTCTGACAGAACCAGACAATGTCCCCTGTGCATTGAGCTCAGTGCATTTCCTGCGAAGGCAGCCGTCCAACCCTGTGAAGAGGCAGAGCCGTGCCCTCAGAAATGCCGGCGCACCTTAGGGAAACCTGGCAGGGAGAAATGGCGGCCAGCTCTCCTCACACCCTTGTCAGGGAGTGCAGGCCAGGAAGTGGGGACTGAGAGACTAAGGCTCTCCTATGTTTAAAGGAAACAAATTCCAGCTGAATAATGATTATCAGCAGACTGCATCACAGCTGGGGAGCTGGTGTGTGATCCCGGAGGAGGAAGCAGGCACCTGCCATGAAGGAGCCTTTGTGAAGGCTAAAAACTGAACCCTCAGTGGGCTGTGGATGATCTCCATGTGCTTTGTGCAGAGAAGATTTTGTATTATTCAACTGCAGGCCCTTTTGCAGCAGAGTAGAATCCTGGCTCGTTTCCTGTGGGTTCAGCAAAGTTCCCACACCTGAGTGTGGGAGGTTGCAGGGCTCCACCCTGGGTGCCATGCTGCTCTGTAGCTCTGGTTGTAGCAGCCATGTGAAGGTCTGAGGTGGGCATGAGACTCCAGTACTGCTGCAATGTGGATGTGGACATGGACATGGACGTGGACGTGGACATGGCTGGGTGAGTCCTGTGCTTTCTGTTTCTGTTGTTTTTTCACCTGGCAGCTCCCAGCCCCCCATGGGAGTCACCTCAGTGAGGTGACTGTGAGCTCTGCTGGGAGCACAAATGTAGTGCACCACTTCTGTTGTGTCACAGTCATGGTTTCTTTTCAGTTGATTTAAATTGGGATATCTATTTCATGCTTTTGGGAAAAGCATCCAATTAATGCTGTTGTGTTCCTGGGTGATATTAAAATCTAGGTTTGTGTATTTTTGCACTGTCTGCTGAGGCAGGAGTGCTCCCTCTGAGCACCTCTGCAGGGCAAACCATTTTTGGGTCTTGAAACTTTCTTGAAAACTCTTGGGTAACTTGCAGGCAAATCCTGTCTCTGTCCAGATCCCCCTCGGTGTAAATGCATGGGCTGTCATTGATATTGCTACAGTCTCATGTTAAGAGTATTCTACCCCAAGAATTTGCTTCCACATTTGCTTAAACCAAGGGATGCCAAGAGGAGAATTAAGCAGAGCTGAACCCGCAGCACCTCACCTGAGGTGACTGCAGCTGCCTCAGGGAAACTGAGCAGAACTGGAGGCAATAATGTCACTTCCCTGTAAATGATATTTGGATACAGTTCAGAGTATGCTATGCATGTGTCAGTGATGCTCCAAGTTTGGATAGAGACCAAAATCTGAATATTTTCTCGTAATGCTAAAGCAGTCACCATAAGTCAGCAAGGGGAGTAGGGGGCAGGAAGGACACAGCTGTTTCTTAAGTTTAGAAAACGAACAAAGTTTGTTATTGTTCTGTGGAAAGTAAGCATAAACATTCCAGCACCAGGTGTTCTTCAGCTGTTTGAAGTTTGTGGAGCATTTTGGGGATTACCTTTAGACTGTTTTCTCCAGTAATTTGAGCTCAGAAAGATAACTGGATAAACTTACGTATTTCCATCTCTCAGAAGCCAAAGACTTTGCCTACTCCCATGTCCTCTGCAGTTCCTCCTCAGGGTGAGAGCAGCAGGGCACTGCAGGTTAGCTCAGCTGCCTGTGGCTCACCCTGAGAACGCTGCAGGTATGGCCATGTGCACTCTCGGTCTCAAAGTACCCTGGGTGCTGAGAGTCTGCACGTGGCCTCAAGATATTTGTTTTCTCCATGCAATGTGCACATGGGAATCCTGTGACGTTCATGAGCGCTCCATGCTGGCTCTGAGAGGGGCAATAAATCTATGCGTGTCTGGCTGTTTCCCTTGACGTACATGTGTGGTGTGTAATTATAGCAAAACAGGCTGCCCAGGAGATAACGAGTAGTGCCCCTACCAGTGCGATCAGTGGGGAGGTCTCTGTTGGCTGATCTGGTGGAGTGGGCTGCAGCCCTCTGCCACAGGTCTGGCTTGTGGTCCTGCTAACACATTCAACACATGCACAAGTGCAGATACTGGAGTTGGCTTCAAGGGGAAAACCACTAATTGCTTGTCCCCTCTGGAGCAAGGTCACATGTTCATGAGCCCAGCAACTCTCACATGTGCCTGTGACTGCTGATCAATAGATCAATAGTTACCTCACACCGTCAGACTCTCCTTCGCATTCAGGGGCATTAATGTCTTGGGACCGGCGTTACACCAAGGTTGATGGTCCTGGACTGTTACAGGTGACTCTGGATCCTCAGTAGCCTGAGGATTTGTGTATCACTAGAATCCCAGGGTCTGCTATCAGATGGGCAGTGCGTCAATATGTCTTACAAGCAGGAGACGCTGCCAAGTTCTCTGTCCTTGTAGTTAACCTTAGCAGTGTCTGCTTTGTCTGTTGTAGGAACTGCATCTCAGCAAAGCCACAGCAAGCTCTGGGCTTGCAAGTGTGGGCACAGAATAGCTGATGAGAAACTGGGAATGGGTACAGCCCACCTGTATGCATATGTGGCTATGCTGACTTTCCACACCTCACACAGTCCATCCTTTCTAGCTCCTCTTACTAGTCTGCAGTCTTAGCTGCCTGGCAGACCCCAACAAGCGTTCAGCACAATCCAGTGCAAAAAAAGCTCATGCTCTTGGTTCATGAAGTTTCTTATCTGTCCCCAAAATGTGTTCCTTTGATTCCCAAATATATTTTTGCATAGAGTCTGTTGCACAGTGTCTGTATGTATGATTACCATAAAACTGAATTTCTTTCGGATACGTATCTGAAGTCAAAAGACATACTTTGGAATCCTTTTTCTGCTCTTCTTTAGTTAGATCCATGTGATTCTGATAATCTTCTGCAGAGGGAGGGGTAGACTGGGTAGGCTTGGACACGTGCATGTGCCTGTGGACCCTGGACTGACAAGTGAGCAATCAATCCAGCCTTCAGTAAGTGAGCTGTAGCCAGCAATTGTATTGATTGTCCCTTGTGACAGGTAGTTTTGCAGATAGAGTTGGTGAGGGGGGGAAAGGGAGGATCCCTTTCGCAGGAAGGCTCCAGTCCAGACAAAGGGAGGAGAAATGGGAGTGCCCTGTGCTGGCTTCTCATAAAGCAGCGTGTCTGCTGCTCATCAGGAGGCAAAGGCTCTGCCTCTTCAATTGTCATCCCTATTACCAGAACATCATGTTCGATTCAACAAGAAGTTTATTTTCATCCTTCCTATAAGTAGCTGTGAAGAGGATATGTGCCAGGGCTTTGAGTCACCCGCACGCTGCGCTGTGGCAGTGCAGTACTGCTCGCAATGTACAATTACGGGTAGTAGTAAATCCTTGGTAGGAGGGCCTTGCCTTTTACCGTCTGTACAGAATTAGAAGGCAGACACTGAAACAAACTTGTTTTTTACCTCGAGGTAATTCTGGAGCATGTAAAAAGTGGTAGCTGAGTGATGTGCCAGCGTTTCCCGTAACAGGGTAAGAGTAGCTGCTGCAATTCTGTGGTAGTAGGAGGCTAAAGAGCAGCATGAAAAGGGTGAGTTGGTGTGGTAGATTCTGCGAGTTGCATGCAAAATCTTTGCTGCTCTAAAATTGCCCAATACTTGTGTCTATGTTGTTTCATAAACTATTTTTTCCATCCAAATAAGAAAACTGCTTTTGGGTGTCCAGTAGAAGATACCAGATAAATGCAGAGGCCTTCTATGTTGCCTTAATTACATATCTTATTCTTTTGTTTGGCCTTTTGTTCTGTCTGGATTTTCAAGGCTGCAAATCAGCAGGAGTTCAGTTAATTATGTTGTCACTCATCTCCCAGGCAATTACAGTGATCCGTCATTATAATTTCTAAGATATAAGCCCTGCAATGAGTTCAGATTTCAGTTGGAATAAAAACTATGTACTTGCCCAGCATGATCCTTGTATCATAACCCATTGTCCCTGAACGACCTACATCCTTGTGACAGGTTTGCTTTAGCATAGTGTTACTTAGTGATAAGCACTGTGTGGGCTGAAATACACCAGTGCCAGTATCTAATTATGTGTGAGGATTCCGATGGAGAAGGCTTTGCGGTAATCACTGCTTTCACCACCTATGAAAGCCCTGCTGAATTTGACCTTTGGTTTCATAGTTGCCTCACTGTGTGAGGAAGAAAGGCCAGACACAGCTGGAGAGCAGAGCCTGTCTCTCAGTTCAAAGGCTTGCCACAAAGTTCAGTGAAGATGCTGAGCATCCTTCCATCACCTTCAGGAGGCTTTTGCTTTCATACCTCTCTCAATATGCAGTTAAGGACTCCTGGAGGATGTCGTGGCAGATTCCAGGACCGATGTAACATAAGGATTTTCATTTTCAGTCAAGTTATTAGATAATATACAAGAACTAACGTGCCTACATTACGGTGTAAATGCAACAGCTGCTTATTTCAGAACAGGAACTTTCTCCTCTCACTTCCATCTACTCCCCCACTCTGTGGTTTAACAGAGCTGCTAGTGGATCTGTCCTGTTTGTAACAGAATTACAATATTTAGTCATTAGGGTGACAAAAGTACAACTGATTATTCAGCCAAAGACATGCTCTGCCTCTGTAGTTCAACGAGTGTTTCTTTTGGTAGCAATGTCAGCGTGAGCAGCACTCCCACTTCCTCTTGCTTCTGCTTTGCCTTGCGGCTGGGCAAGGAACTGGTTTGGGGAATACATTCAAGCTAAAAATAGCTCAGCAAGAAAAACTACTGAAAGAACATGCTCTTCAAATAACAGTGCAAGTGGTGTAGACTCCCAGTGCAACTCCTCCGCTGAGAGCTCAAGGCTGTGTATTAAAACGTATATTGAAGGGTCTTCCAACTGAAACCACACGCTGGTCATGATCTGGGTCACACCGTGCAGGTCACTGAAAATGATGAATAATGTTTCATTGCAAAGCAGTAGATTTTTTTTCTTTTTTTTCTCTGAAGCAGGAGTAAAACTCTAGAGTCCTGTGTTCCCACAGGGGGAAAAAAAAAGCCATGTTGCGTATCTCAGATTTGGGCAAATTGAGAACATTGTGGATTTGATCCTTCAGGAATTGTATAAATCCCAGGGTTTTAGTTCTATCCCATTATGTACGTATTACCATTATATTATTTTAAATAAAGACATCTGCTACTGCTGAAGTGATACTAAAATCAACTCTGATAGCAACTGCTTGAGCAACAGCAGGGAGTCTGCGAGTCAGTCACTAGTAGACCAGAAGCAAATCTTAGCTCAGTAGTGGGGACTGCCACTTCACTGAGACTTTCCAAAACTCCTCCTGGAACAGTTGCATACTCCTGGGTGCTTACTGGGTAATGATATGTACAAAAAGAAGAAAGATGAAAAAAAGAAAAAAGAAATTAGTTTTTTTTAACTTCACTGTATAAACGATGCCTAATGCAAAGCTTGTGCTTGATCTCCAGGGAGACTGAGGCTGGGTTGCCAGCTGCCCTGAGTGTCTGTAGGCTCCTGATTCAGATTCCTGGGCAGCCAGGAACGCAATCTCAACCTGCACACTCAGAGGTAACAGGGACAGGAGGACAGACAGACATGTCAGTTTGGACTGTAGCACTAGCTATGTTTATGTTTCGGAGTCCATCAAACAGAGATACTGTGCATGGATGGAAGTGTCCCAGAACGTCCTGAATTCAGCTAGGATGCTCGCTATTGCACAGCTAGCATTAAGATCCCGTAATACTGTCCACTTAACCTATAAACAGTTGCCCCTACCAACAGATGCCACTGCGATGTACAACTGTGGGATTTGGGTCACTGGAAGAAACCACAGCTGGATTTGCAGAGAGCAGACAAAGAAATATCGGTACGCATAGCTTGTCAGCCTGCCTCTGCTGACTGTATGTAAATTTTCCTCCACCCCCTAATTTAATGCAATGGCTATTCTTGCCATGGATACTGCGATGCTGCTGAGAATTTCCCTGTGCGGCGTGAGCTCTGGAGAATATACTTCTCTGTTCCCTGTGCCCTGTGTTTGCATAAAAAGGACTCTTTGGCAACCTACAAAGTCTGTGAAGTGACAAATATACAGCTGCAGGTGTATTTGCCATTGCAAGGTGTTGCATAAAGCAACAGCAAGGATTTACCCCAGGGCTGGTGGTGTCAAGCTGTGTGAGCCTGCTAACCCAGCAGCTTCACACCCTGACAGGAGAGGGCATGCCGTTGCGCTTTGCAGACTGGTTGTAATGCTAGGCTTTATGCAGAGGGATAGCTTTCTTCATCACTGAAATCAAGGAAATCAAGGAAAATGTCGCACTCTCCTGGCTTTGTGTAATCCCTAAAGAAAAAAACTAAATGATAGTGATTCCTGAAGTTGCAAATGCTTCTGAGATAGACAGTCCCTGCTGGGACCATATGTGTGACTGCACACCGGCTATGCAATTGCAGGGATCTCTCTGGGAACGCTCTCCCTGGCAACGCAAGTACTTTCTAGTTCTCTCCTGTCACTCACCCACACAGCATCTCCAAGAGGATGGGATATCCCTGCCTTCAGATAGCATGTCACCATCTGTTGTACTATTTTCCGTTTCTCTCATGCACACTATTGTTATCCCACCATTTTCCGGCACAGAGCTAGACCAACAGCTTGCCCTCATGTTGTCGTTGACCAAGGCTGACCAGAGCCACACAGCCTTTGCCCACAGCATGCCCTGAATCCTGCTTCTTTACTGTATTCCCATTTAATTTAATCTTTTGCTGTTTTCAAAATTTCTCTTGAGGTTATCTCTTGATTTTCAATGCAAAGAGTGTTCCTGTTATCAGTATGCAGATTGAAATGAGAATTTCCATTGGTAACACCAAGATGTGGCCCAAGAACTCTGTAGAGTAAATCCTCTGGTCACAATGACAGGAATAATAATCTGTTTTGTAGTTGTTTCACCGACAGATCTCGTAGTGCTTTGCAGAGCTGGTCTATATGGTTACCTCTGTTGTACATAATAGGAAAATATGGCAAAGTATCTTGTCTGGAAAACCAGACTTGCAGACCATCCAGGGATTTATTTACTTCCCACTGCAAAAGGTATTTTAGTGATTCTGTTTTTCTTTGTTTTTAAATTGGGCTGTATGAGAAGTATGACTTGTCACTTGATGTCACAAAGAGTGACACAGAGCATTACAAACAGGCTAACTTACATGAAAATGCAGAGAGCACTTGAATTTTAAAATGTTATCTTCATATTCTGTCTGCTCTTCCCCAAAGCTTTTTGGGACTCTCCTTATTTTCACTTAGGATCCTGTGTTTAGTTATGGTGGTGTAAATGTAGATAGAGGTTGTAGCAAATTTCAGTCAGGACAGAAAATTCTCAGCTTTTGAAATTCAAGTTCCTCAGTTGAATAAAATGTCAGAATTTAATTATGTAGCATGTCCTATTGACCTGAGCATTTAGTTTTGACATTACTGCTATGATTTGCTGTGGTACAACATAAACTGACTCTTTCTGTCAAAGTGCAAGGCTAAGACAGAAAACCTGTCTCTGTCCTTGGGAAAGGATTCAATTTTCCCATATCCATGTTCCTTAGAGTTGCTTTGTCTGCTGAGTGACTGCTGGGACAGGGGTAAGCTAGGCAGAGCAACGTGAGCTAGGCAGAACAGGCCTTGACTCTGCCAGTGACCTCCACCACACACTGGTTTTCTAGGCTTTTGTAGTATGGTTTTTTTTTTCATTGCAGCTGATGCACAGCAAGTCACAGGTCATGCTGCATCAGAGTGCTGGGTCTCTAGTCCACCAGAACGTCCCTGCTAACCCTGAGCTTCCTGCTGCGATCATCCTTGTAGGCCTAAGCTTGGTGTTTCCACGTGTCTGATGTTCTCTGTTATCTTTTTCCTTTATGTTGTAAACAGGCTGCAAAAAGATTTCTTTAAACTTAATTGCATGATGCCTATAAATACAACTTTCCTAACCCCATTAATACTGGCTTGTTTAACCTTTTCTTGAGAAGGAGGACTTTTCCCCGGTTGGGTGGGATTTGGCTGTAGCCACTCCCTGTGATAATTATAGTGATAAGGCTGCTGTGTAGCCTGGCCAGAGTATGGCTTTTGCAGACACCCTCAAATTAGCCAGATCTCTTTACAGTCAGCTGCTATCTGGAGACACTATTGTGAGATCCTGGCTTTTAATTTCTTAAACATGATTTCTGAAACACTAATGAAGTATTAATTCATCCAGAATTTAATTTGCTTAATGAATATGATTATCTCAAACAAATGACAATGGCTGTTTGTCTGTAAGCCATGTAGTCTTGATTTTGAAGGCTTTTTTTCACCAGTGAGGCACCTATGTTTTTATTCTGGTGTTTGTCTTTTGGCCAAGTAGTATTTTGTATAGTTTTAAGAAAACAACTGTCACAGCTTTGTATAGCAATGGACTCATTAGATTGAAATAACCGGTTTCTAATGGGATTTAAGACTCAGATTTTACCAACGTGCTGGTTCTTCGAGCAGGTATGTTTCCTTGTTGCCTTTATACAGTGCTCTGTGTAAGTGGACTTTCAACAGAAGGAGATGCTCAACCTGTAGAAGTGTTTGTTTCTTCATTTCACTGGATAAATACTTGAGCATGAATTGATAAATCTGGGAGTCCTTTTTTGTCTTTTGGTGTGTTACATGTGACAGCTAAATAAAAAGATAGAAAAATCTTTCCCTTTGAAAGTAAGAGTGCTTTCCAGGGAGAAAAAAAAACACTCTAGAGTCTGGAGAGGTCAAAGAAGTGTGCTGGCTACTTGGTGAGTTAATTATCCTGAAAAACAGATACTGAAGGAAACTCACAATGCTCTATTTGATCCGAGTAGCTCCCACGCTACAAAAATAAACAGGAACCCCCTGCCAAGATGTGATTATACAGCTGCAGCTTGCCAGGTGGGCACAGGCAAAGGAATCCAAAAGATTTAGCTGGAACTACATTTTAATAATTGATATAACTGTACGATATTTATTAAGTAGTATTTGATTAAAAACAATGACCTTCTGTTCTGACCTGTTTTCTCTCCTTCCCACTCCTCCTTATTTTCTAAATATTTATTTCCTTCATTTTTCACTCCCCTCACCTTATAGAATCATAGAATGGTTAGGGTTGGAAGGGACCTTCAAAGGTCATCTAGTCCAACCCCCTGCAAGGAGCAGGGACATCCCCCACTAGATCAGGTTGCTCAGAGCCCCGTCCAACCTGGCCTTGAATGTTTCCAGGGATGGGGCATCCACCACCTCTCTGGGCAACCTGTTCCAGTGTTCTACAACTCGCATTGTAAAAAATTTTTTCCTACTATCTAATCTAAATCTACCCCCCTTTATTTTAAAACCATTGCCCCTCGTCCTATCACAACAGGCCCTACTGAACAGCCTCTCCCCATCTTTCTTGTAGGCCCCCTTGAGGTACTGGAAGAGCGCTATCAGGTCTCCCCGGAGCCGCCTCTTCTCCAGGCTGAACACCTTCTCTAAGGTTATTTCAAAAAGGCAGAAACTCTGCTAGACTGACCCAGTTTTTCTAGATGAAAGCAGCAAGCTCAAGCCTCTGATGCCTGGGAAGAATTAAGATCTTGAATGAACCAGGCTACAGAAGTTACGCTCTGAGCCGCAGGAGGAGGAAACTGTAGTAACTCTGATAGTATTGGGAGGGCCAGCAACTGCACTGTGTTAGTTGCAGTTTCCTTGGATCACATGTGGTGAGCCAGTTCTTGGATGAGAGTCCAAAAACATGCTGGAGTTCTTCGTGCAAAGGTGCAGATGACTCACCTGCCAGCACAGCCCCGTGGATCAGTAAATCGGTGGTGACGTGCTGCTGTGGTACAGCCAAGTGCCCTCCAGGTACGGTGTGTGCTACTGTGATACCGCACAGTAAGAAAGCTTTGTTTCTTTCCTTCCCCAAACTAAAAGCCACACTACAGATTTTGTGGGAGAAGTGAATTCTGGCCGCTTAGGTATTCTGCAGGCAATTCACAGCAACAGTTATGGTGAAACTCATTTATATCCAGTCTCCATATAAATTTGATTAAGTTTAAAAGCAGGGCAGGGGGAAGAACCAACACAACACCAAAACTACACCCCCCTCCCCTTTTCTTCTTGTATCCTTTCAAGTGACAAGTCTGAAATTGGGTACATTAAAACTGAAAAACATGCAGCCAAACCCCTTCCTTGCTGCAATTTTGCTTATACCAGTTCATAATCTTTCAGATACACACAGTTCATCCTATTTTGCTTCTCTTCATCTACAGTGAAGTGCTTGGCTTTGTGTATAAAACATTTTTCCACAATTTCATGAACAGGTTTAAAACAAAAAAAAACCTAATCCTAAATAATCTCAGTAACACAGCGACCATCCCCACAAATGGTGAGGGCACCGTAAATGCCTGAATCCCTGCTCAACCCCTGGTTTATCAATAGCTCACAACAGCACTTTCTTCTGGTCAGGGTTTTGTCATAAAACAGCACAAATCGCTGTGACAACCAGAGCGGCTTACTTTGGTCCCTATCGATTAAGCTCTGCAAATTAAATTAAAGTAATTTCTTTCTGTAATTACTTGTGCTGCAGATCCAAACTAGCTTAAGGACCTGAATCATAATCCAGTGTAAGGTGAAGCATTACAGAGCATTATTGGCTTTCTGCAGATTTCCATTTTGTTTTATGACCGCTTGTCACTTTACAGGGCTCGGGCCCCCATCTTCAGGCGTGTGTGGATGCCTAACTTCTGAGAGATGATCAGAGCCTGAACACATGCTGCTATTTGTAGGCAGTGTGGCAGGGCAAAACCAGTGCCCTATTTTCTTCCCTGAAATGTTTTTTCTTTATTTAATTACACTTGCTTTAGCAGTTTTTCTGCAAGTTTATGTAATTGCAAGTAACTATGCTCCCTTGTGATACATTACAGGATTCTGAACCCTGATGGTTTTTATTTCTAGTTTCACATGTGCCAGTTACGCTAGACCTATTAGAGGAATTGACTCTGTGTCCCAGAAAAGGCCCTGGATATTCCTGTCTGTATTTACACCTGCTGCTCTGCTCTTCCCTTCCTTGCTGTGCGCTGACCTGCTGCCCTTGCCTTCGCTGTGCTGTGGCAAACATGTTTGATTATGAATTATGAATTTGATTATGAATTCCTGGCACCGGAGCCAGGGAAGTAGAACAGAGCAGTGAAAGGAGTTAGTGTCTTCCCAGAAGACAATCTCTCATCACCTGTGCCCCGGACATGTGAAACTTTTTTTTGTCCCTGGGCAGAAGTAACTGCCCTCTGCAATGACACTTCCCCATATTTGCATGAAGTAAATACCCAACATTTTCAACAGGAGGTACACGCTGAATCCTCAGCAATAGAAACCTGCACTGAGAGCAGCTTTGAGACTCTTCATGTTGTTCAAATCAAAAACTAACACACTAAGTCCTCTCTGTTGCAGTGCTTTATAAATGAATTGGTGTGTTCAAAAATTCTTGCCAAAGATGCTGTGGGTTGTTCTGAGACAGAAAATTGCTCTTTCTGGTTTAGCTGCAGATCATGGCTCTTGCCCAGAGCTGATAGGCTACTCCATAATTAATTGTGTATGCACTGTGCTTCGTTACTGAAGCAAGCAAGCACCTCTGGTTGAAGAGCTTGCTCCAGAGGGTCCGTTATGATCACACACTCATGGCTGTGAAGTTTGTTACGTGCTGACCAGGGATTCACAGTAGTGAAGTTCATTCTGGTTTTGCAAGTGTAATACCTGAACGAGAACAAAGGCTGCCTTTCAAGAGCTCTTCAGTCCTTAAGAGAAAAGGATGGGGTAGCCAATGTATGGCATGTAGAGATGTACTCGAACCTCTTCTAGTACGTGTCTGAGCTGTACTGCAGCTCGCTTGGGCCTGAAAGGCTCTGGAAACAGGAGGCTAAACTTACTCATTGCTTGGAGACGTTAACAAAACTTAAGCTTTCTCCCTTTCCTCCTAATTTTTATCCTTAAAGACTGTCTCAGAGTAACCCTGGCAGTAAACACCAAACCTCGGCCCGTTTGACTGTAAGGCCAGTGCTGGCTGTCACTGGGTGCATAACAGGGCTTCCAACTGCGTGTCGCTGCCTGACACCAAGGAAGGGCATGGGGAATATTAATGCTTATGAGATCCATACATCTAAATTCTGGAGGCAGCTCCAAAAAATCTCAGCTATCACTTGAACCTCCCCCATTCTTCCAATCCTCCCCCTCTCCCCCACTGCAATAGTTTTCTGTAGCCTGAAAAGCTGAGCCTGTAATGGAAAAGAGACAGAACAAGAAAAAAATCCCAAATCCTCACACAGCATCAGGTTTAAAAAGCACTCGGGCACTGTGCAAGCTGTTAATAAAATACTGCAGCCACATGCAAATCTCCAGCAGCAAACCCCCAGCCGGTCCCCGCTGCCAGCATCTCATCTTGCTGTCTAGTGCAGAGCAAGGAGATCGGGAGACTCCCTCGGCTTACACACACGCCTACAGAATTAAATTGTAGCTCTATATATAGCTCCCGTCTCATGCGAGGAGCTGAGGCTTTCACAGACGCCCACGCTGTGCTCGCTGGGTTTATTTTTAGCATCAGTGACAAGGTTACCTGGATGATTCCTGCCAAATAAGAACAAAGTGCATTAAATCGTACACAGCTAATTAGCAGTGACAGCTGAGCTTTTCTTTGTGCCTGCCCCTGCCTTTCTGTCTCTGAAATAAATCTGTGTCAAGTCTTCCCAGCCTTCCCAAACCAGGGCAATTCCCTGATTTCTAGTTCAGCAAGTGGGAGTTTGAGGACAGTCAGAGCTTCATCAAAAAACCTGGATAATCTCCAGCTGAATTTAGGCTCATCTCTAAACTGGGCTCAGTTCAGTATCTACTTAATACTCTTCTGCATTAGGGCTACCAGTAGTTTGTACACCACTAGCCCCGTTTTGGTCAAAATCATAATAAAATATTCCCCAAAGTTCTGTGGATTCAGCCCAGTTTCCCACTGAATCTCTCTGTCTGGAGGGTTGATGACTTTCCAGTCAGCAAAGCTGGACTGGGCCACTTCTGTGAGGAAGTGGCACTGGACATGCTATTCCTGGGAAACAGACCACAGCTTTTGTTTCATCAATAGGTAAAATTTTCCTTTATGATTGCTCTGTGTTGAACTGTCACGCTCTATGCTTTTAGGCTGCAAATCTGAAGTGCTGTTTGCTTGGTATTGTTCTGTCTCCAGCAGCACTGAGAACTTCACGCTCTGTTACGTGAGGCAGAGTTACAAACCAGGGTCTAATCTGGGTGTGCATTTAGCGATGTCGGCAGTTTCTGGGCAAGTCAACTCGAAAATGCCTTTCCAAGAACCTCAGAGGAGCACTAGAACTACAGATTTCCAGATGTGGTAAAATACTGAATAAAGATATGTCCTTTTAAATTTACATTGCCAAGAAACCTTGCCCCAGCATGATTCACTTACCCATGCCAAGATTTTCAATGTGGTAAAGATCAGTTTTAGGTGCTTAAGTTTTGGTTCTGCTCCGTGTCCACAAAACCATCATTTTGCTGTCTGACTCCTTTTGTGCTCACATTTCTGTATCTGAATTCTGTCTCCATAATCTTTTAAGTGCCGCTTAATGCATTGTATCTACTTATGCAAATATCCAAGGAGGTGAAACATAATATGAAGTGAAAATTACAAGTATAATCTTTTCCAGGAATTCATGTTTTCATTGAAACGTTAACTAATAATGGAGTGTCTTTAACTGTGGTTATACAAGGCATACTTGAGAAGTACCAGCCACCCAGGCAGTTCAAACATTAACTTTCTGAACAGTCAGATATCAAATTTAATTAAACTGCCTTTTCCTGCGTCACTCTTCAGTCTAGCAACAATTTTACTCCTCCAGGTTTCATCTTAAATCCCTTCTAGAACAACGCGAGTCTGTAAGGCAGAAAGCAGTTATTGCAAATAATCGTACTTGCAAATGTCTTTTCTGCCTCTTGACACAAAGAGCTCTCAATTCACTGAATTCCACTGAGGGCTTATTATCTGCACTCCAAACACATGATAATGGGAACCAAGACCTGTTGGGAGCCCTCTTGCCTAATGCACAGTAGAATATTGCAAGTGCACACCGTGGCCTGAGGCACTGGGGATGCATGAATTAGTGAGAGAAAACACTGCTGGAAAGGGAAATCTGGGGAAAATGGAATACTGCCATTTTGGATGGAGGAGGAGGGAGACGTGCATGTTTCCACGGCAACAAGTGGTAGACTAAATTGGCTGGGAGCACGAAAGATGAGGAAAACACTTTTCAAAAGCAGCAGTGCACATAAATGAATACTTGAATCTGTGCTCACGCTACTGTCAGTCAATAATAAATCTGAAGCCGGTGGACTTGCACTGCTGGAAAAGTGGAATCTGGCCCAAAAGATATAACAATTCTTCAGTCTCTCTTTTGAGATGGAATGAGTGGGAAAATGAAGAAAAATAGGGATTTTAGCTTTGCCTGTATAAACACTCATCAGCATGAATGTAGGGAGCTGGTTTTCTCAGCAGGTTCACAACTACTGTTGAAATGTATTACAACCAGAACCATTTTAAAAATTGAGTGGTTTTAAGAAAATCGTATTATTGTCTCCTTATTTTTGAAGTTAGATGGACGTTATTATTCGGTGTATTTTGCAGCTTGTATGTGTCAGCACAGCTTTCCCTCCAGAGCACAGAGCTAGGCTGCGTTAGCTGTGGGACTGAGGCAATTTGCTAGACAGCTATAGACTTTCAAATCCCTACAAATGTGCTGAAAAATAATGATCTTGAAATGAACTGCCTGTTTACTTCCCATTCTTATGCAGACAGCCATTGAATAACTACTCACTAATCCATCTGTACGTTATTCTTGTGTGCTAAACTACAGGTCTGTAGCCTGACAGTACATGTGGATTCCTAACTGAGCCGGCGAGTCCCACTGCTGTTCCCAGAGTGTTACTAGTGCAGCAGGAACGTGCTCTTGTCTGCACAGGTAGTGGCAAAATCATACAAAGAACAGACTTTTCTATTGGATCCTATTTCCCAGTCAGTGCTTCACACATGCCTTAGCAGTGCCTTCCTTAGCTATAAATTCCCAAGTTGTCATGAAGAGATTAGGCTGCACAAGTACCAGTGACATAATGGCTTTAAAGACCTCAAAACTTCATGCAAGGTTTTCACTCTGCCCAGTGTAGTTACATTTCTACTGCTCTGAGTGAGGGCTCTGGGGTGGGCTGTGTTTAGTGGGGTGAGACCTAGTCAGAAACTCCACAGGGATATCTCTAGGGCTTTGACTCTTTGGCCTTTACCAGTACCCATTTTTTTTTTTTTTTTCTCCCCAGACACGTACTTGCTTTTCCTGGTGTAAATATTTTCCTGCATGCATCCACCATCTGAGCTTGTTCGCATGGTCATGTCCTATTCTGGTGGATGAGTTAAGAGCTGAGCTGAGCTCTGCCAGTGCACATATGTGCTGGAAGTTGTGTGGGAGATTGCTTCCAATCTGTTTTGCCATTCCTGGCTATTCCAGCAATCTCTGCACCGTCTGTTCCCCGAGATGCACTGAATCTTCCACGTTCCAGGAGGAAGGAGCTAAATGAAAGCCTGTCTTCCAGCACTTGGAACAAAGATGGCTTTTAGCCATCCTTTAGATATTACCAATGGGACTAATAGCTTGCACCACAGATTGCTCTGCAAAGACCAGAGCAGACAGTATGGAGGCTTCCTTCTCTGCATTCACCTATGGACAGTACATTTCCTAGCTTCTAGTAGTGACCGGCCCCTTTCTTCACCAGTTGAGCAGTTTCCTTTTTAAGTCCTTTTACTGACACTTAACTTTAAGTATGTCTCCTTTAAAATAATTCTTTAGACTCATTATTAAGAAGCTAAATGGTAAATTAAAAAAAAGGGTAAAGCCTGTAGTTATACCACCTGAAGCTGCAATTCCATTAGACCTTTGATACTAAGAGAAGGCAGGCTGTATTGAAGAGAGGTGTGACCTAGGCATTTCAGCAATGTGAGGTGTGGCTGGATATGAGAAAATCTTCTCAGTGAATACTCAGTGATGGTCCAACTTGATTTTAGGGATGGAGTGGGATGGAAACCATTTTTCGTGTATTTTAGAGCCATAAAATTAGGCTACTGACTATTAAGACATTTCATGAGTAATTGATTGGCCAAAATAGAATTAAGAATATCAGAGTGCAGCTTGAAATATTTCCCTGAGATAAATACACAAGGCTTGCAAGGTCAAGATGATCAAGGCCATTGTCAAAATCCATGACACTTTCCTTCCTAAGATGATGGGTATTAGTGTGGCACATCTATGACTTGCTCTGCCTGTAACTCTTGGTGAATGAAAATTGTAATGTGATATTTTCTACTTATATGGGAGGTACATGTTTTTTGTGACAGGGACTGTCACAAACCTGTGCTAGTGACTGTTCTGTCTTGTGCAGTCACTGACACAATGCAATGTTCTCATTTGGATGTAAAGTGCTACCACGCTAGAAATGAAAAAACAGCAATCACTGAGACTAGGGGAAGGTAATTTTTTACATCTCCAACATTGCAGGGGCATCATGAAGTGCACCTGAAATCTCATCTGTGTTCATTCAGCACCTTCTTTCTTAGCTGAGGGCAAGTGTGGTGACGGCAGAGATGTTTTCCTCCATAAACTCTGGTCCATTAGGACTTGTGCTCTGATCCATATGCGTGCTTCTCATTCCCTGTCCCTTGAGGTAAAGTTTAATCAAATGCACACACATGAATGAGCTAGCCTAAATACCAATAAATGTTTCTTTCAGGAGAGGCTTGAGATATTTAATATTTAATAAGGCTTGAAAATGAACTTCTGTTCATGTTTCTCAATTTGATTCAAGCATTTTGGCGGCGAGCAGTGCTTACTGTCCCAATGTGGGCAGGCGCAGCACAGACTATTTAACAATCCACTTTGTTGCATCTAAAATATTCATGTTTGCAGATATCCAAATGTAGCGCTTAAAAAAACACACACAAAAACCAAATGGTGCAGTCTGAGCCTCACAGTTACCTTAAATCTTTGCTTTAGGCTACACGCCGTGGTAATGCTATTTCTCTCATAGCTCTACCCTGTTGCCCTGGTTACTGATCAAAACCAGCCCATCCCTGCCATCCCTGCAGCTGGGCTTACACAAACACCTTACCCGTGTGAGGGCAACGCTGATGGAGCTGCTTCTTCCTTAAAGCAGAAATACAGCCACCAATTCACACAGCAGCTTTCCCTTGTTCAAGTAAATATGCAGCTATAACAATTGCCTTTATCCTCAAATTCAACTAGCTCTGACAAAACAAAATCAGGTTGTTAAATCATTATACTATTATTTTTGTTAAAGCACTAACCTTTTTGGAGAACCTAAAAATTTTGATTACATCAGTGGAGCTGCAGGTAGATATGGCAGAATTTTTGTTTCCCACATTGACTTCTGTCTTGTTTTCTATTGAAATCAAGGGAATCCTGACTTAAGAGGGAGTTAGGATTTTTTTCGTGTGACTGATTGACAGCTGAAAATGTGCTATATTAATTTGTGTATGATTCACTGCAGGAAATGGACTTGGGGGTGGGTGACAGTGTCTCGTCTGACAGTACTCAGAGGACACCCCATTGTAAAGGGAGGTTCCTCCCTGTTCTTAGACAGACTTACTTTGAGAGTTTCATTTCAATCTGCTGCCGGATTTCCTGTCTTTCCTCATCTGTCCTCCTTGGGAAAATATTCCTGTCTTCCAGCTCCTGCTTACTTGGTCTGTTTCGTAGTTTTACTGCCAGCAGTTCTTTCTTGCATTTTCTTGGCAAAGTACCTGGGACATGCATTGAAAAGAAAGCTATTAGAAAGACAGCTCCTGGAGATGAAACGTGAACATACGAAGAGCAGGAAACCTACAGAGTGACAGAGATCAGTGTGTTGGTGGGCAATGAGCAGATGTACAAATTAATATAAGTAGCACTGCAGTTGTGCAAGGCTCATACACAAAACTGCTTACAAATGCAGAGGGGTCGCATTCCTCTATTACCTTTGTTATCCATTATAAGTAAGCAGTGCTCTCAGGTGACAATTATTTGCCACTGAGACATGATTCACATCACTAGTTTACAAGTCAAAGACTGTGCATCTTGCCTTAATCCTCTGAGCATCCTCGTAGCCCAGAGCAGTCCCTATTTCCTGAACCATTTAGTGGTTCCTTTGTAGAAGGACTGGATTGCTCCGTGACAGGAGTGGCCGGGACACGTACACCTTCATCTCTGGGTCACTAGGCATAACCAGGAATAGATAATGGTAACGGAAATAACTGAAGTTGTTGCTTGGCATGTGTGTATATACAGACATGCACACACACACACACACACACATATATATATATATATATAAAATGTCATTCTGGTTTTCTGGCATTAGGAATTGGAAAATCAGAGTTGTTATCAGACACCATCTGTAACTCCAACACGAAATGAAAGCCATTATGTATGTCTACATCCTGTCCAGTGTGACAGTGTGTCATAAAAGAATTTCATTTAGCAATCAGGACTATACTGTTGACATTTGGCCTTTTCCTCTGAAGAGAGCAGGGGCAAATATTCCACAGAATGAAAGAAAAGGTCAGGTTTTGTGACGATTTGCAGAATGCTGGCAACTTAGTTGGGCATTCGGGCAAAAAGAGACACAAATACAGGTCATGCAGGTGATTGCATGACCTGTTGTGCTTATTGTAAAAATATAATAATACATATTTTTCTATCAAACCAGACCACCTAAAACCTTGCCATTACAAAAGAAATGTTCGTAGGAGAACATGCAGCAACTGTTTTGAGTGGGAGTCTACTGCTCTTCAGTGTGCTGGATGTGGAGTCCTTGATGCTGCCCCTCTGATGACATTAGAAACATCCTTTCATTCTTACTGAAGGGAACTGTGCTTAGCTTAAGTGTTGCTGTATCTCTGGTGTAACTCCTTAGACTTCAGCAGGCTAAACAAATGAAAATTGGACTCCTGAGCTTATAAAACCATTTTGCCATGTGTTTTTAAATGTATGCGATAAAATGGCTGTAAACTTAAACTGCTTACAAAGCATAAAGCCAGCTTTATTTTCAAGTGCAGATTGAAAGTCTGAGGTGCTGTCTGTATTTGATGAGGGGTAGATTGCCTGTGATGGGGGGAAAAGAAGAGGGAAGTGCTATCAAAACCAGTGAGCCGCTGAGCCGTACTGGTAGGACTGCAGGCTTCCAGGTTACGGGTAGGTTGTAAGCAAGTAAATTTACACCAGATCCCTGCATGCCTCTACTGTGCTGTACTGGCTCTTCTGGTGTCCAGTCCAGGGCTTCAGCAGAGTCTGAAAATTATCGTTGCAGAGTAGCACCAGTCAGATGGGGTTTAGAGTATTGTCAGGGTACGCAGGAACTACAGTTAAATCTTTGTATTTGCTTCACCTTGGGAGCATGGTGTGTAATAGGAGGTTATTTTGTTTTGGTTCCTTTTTACTTTCAGGGATTTTTAATTCAATGCTTCACCTTTTCTAGAAAAGGTCACTTCATTTTTAAAGAAAATGACATTTAATTGGTATTTTTGTTTGGCATTTGAGATAGGATTAAAGTCTACTTTTTAAAGGATGCTCTGGAGGTTGGCAAGATACTAAATTCTAAATAGATTCTCATTCCCAAATATTGGAGTTTTATTTGCTAGGAATCTGTGGGCCTACGTTATTATTATAATCATTATTGATCTCAAATTTCTTTATGCAAGGGGAGGCATCTATACCGCATCCACATATACATGTTGAGAAGACTGGGGCACAGAATAGTTATAGTCTCCCCGTGTGAGCAGGGACAAGTCTTTTGATAGTTGCAATGATCTAAAATTAAACTTTTTAGAAACCATAATCAGCTCAAAACCCCACTTAGAGTCTAAAAGCTGTGCCCTTGTTTGGCACCTTCCTCCTAATGCTTTCAAAGTCTGCTGCAAACATTAATTTAATTAAATCATACAGCCCTCTGAAGTAGTAGGTATACATTTAACAGATGGGTAAAGAAGTTAAATTATTTGGCTGCTGCCACACAGAGTCGTCTGCTAATGGAATATATTACTCCATCAGAAACATTTGGCTCAGGAAGCCGCAGGCTTGGGACTCTGTCAAGGTTTTTGAAGCCTCCACCTCACTGGGAGTGGGTGTAGGGTGGGCGTTTGCAGTGCTCGATCCGTACAGCACACAAACCAACAGAACTCCTTCTGGAAACAATCTGAGGCACATTTGGGGCTAGCAAACTCCCAGGGTTTCCCTGAACATGTTCTCATTTTCACCTGGAAATTTTAAACAGACAGTAAGAGGAATTTGGTTATGTCAGGAGATTGCTGCAGAGAGACTGCACGTGCGCATTAAGCCTGATGTCCCCAGGACACGATAGACGTACCGCCCACGTGCTGGGCATCTGCGAGTGCGTTTGCAAGCAGTTCGGTGCATCTTGGGTGCACTGAAAGCAATATAAATATATACACTGTATAGCACATGCATATATCTGTCCAGAACTGCTTTGAAGGAAACAAGGGAGCTCTACATGTTTAGTCAACGCTTTTTTTTTTTTTTTTTTTTTTTTGT
>JAAGAY010134328.1:0-42691 GCA_011801015.1 Ardeotis arabs
TTGGAAAGCAGGCAAAAGCTATACAGTAGGTGGAAGAGTGTACCAAGTAACAGATTTTTGAACACTCTTTCTTACTGGTGGTATGCAGTCTACAGGAAAAGTAAATACATTGGTATGTATAATAGGTCTGTTCACAATAATCTCTTCAAATTTGGCCCTGTCACAGAGGCCACGACACTAATCCAACCGAAGAGCTCTGATTGGAGCAATGATAGTGGGAAGCTGAGAGGCACCACTACACGAAATTAACTCTGGGCTAGAAATAAATGAACCAGGTCACAGAAGTTCAGGTACCTCTGAACATGGGAGCAGCTGCTTGAAAATGAGTGGGTCTGGGTGAATTTTTTTTTTTTCTCTTCTCCCCTGAACAAACTCTGGCAGGTTTTGGCTTCAGTTTAAGATTCCCCAGGTGTGCCTCACCTGCGCAGTCTCTCTCAGGTTCCTCAGCCTCATTGACAACCATTTTAGCTTTTTTTTTCCTCAGAAAGATGGAACAGGCAAGGCCATGAGCAGAAATGAATGCAAAAACACACTGGGGCACAGCATGGGAGCGTTGGCACAGCGGTGTTTGCACATCTGTCCAAGGCAGGAGATGCTCATATTCCACACACACCATCCACTGATGGGAACCCACGCAGCCAGTGTCCATTCTCAACCCGCGGAGCAAACTGAGGGTGGGCACACACCGCGCTCGCTGCCACTGCGATGGAGAGGAGCCAACGGTGCAGAGGAAAGCACTGCTGTGAAATGGAAACATGCAAACCATGCCTGGTCTGCTTGGGGACAACAGGCAGCAATGGCACTTCACTACGGAGAACTGGATCAACGGTCAAGTAAGTTCTACCTAATGCTAAATAAAGGAGAAAGAATAAAAATTGTCTTCGATATGTCTGCATAGTTACTGAGCCCTCAAGGCACCTGCTAACTTAAAAGCCAACAAACTCATAATCCTGCTGAAAATTAGACCCTTATAAGCTTTTAGACCTTTTCTGGCTAGTCCAGGGTGACACACCATTCCTTTGCCACTTCTCAACAAATCTCAACTCAGCTCCCCGGGGAAAGCAGTCTCCTCCCACGAACTGCTCTGTCTTTCCAAGAGTTGTCTGGCGTTTCCACGCACTTGGTCTTTGTCACAGAGATGCTGCACGCCTCCTGTTCAATCCTGTATGCAACTGGGCTACTCTGCACCACTCATCTTGATTCCAGAGCTGCATCAGTAGGGCAGGGAAAAGCCAAAAAAAATACAGGGGTAGACTTGACCACAGCTATTCTCATAGACTGTGAGATTTTTCCTAAGACATTGGAAACTGGGGCACTGGAAGACCAACACTCCCTGTGCTGCCAAGTCCCGAAAGACCTTACCCTAACTTCTGCAAGAAAGCCTCTTCCCCGAAGAGCCGCTCCCAGGAAGCATGGGTTAGCTCGGTTCCCTTCTCATGGCTGCTTCCATGAGGGAAATGCATGAAAGCAAATGCCCTTCCGCGTAAGGTCTGCTCGTCCAGCCTGCGAGAAGCACAACCTCCTCATTACCAAACAACTGAAATGCTGATTTACCTGTTGCTGTGTTTGGTGAAGCCACAAATTAAAACAAGTTGCTAAGGAAAAGGAGCAATTACATGTAAATCTCAATATAAGTTAAGTATGGCTTGGAGGTTCAAATGTTTTTCTCATAGTCTGACGCTCTGCTCTTGCAGCAGAAACACAAGCAGACAACCAAGCAGAAGCTTTCACTGTCTGTTCAACTGCAGACTTGATGAGAAGCATCTTCTCAAAGAGCATGAAATTCAACTGAAGGCACATGAGAGCAGAATGAAACTCGTTACATGGATGGAAGATGCTGTGCACCAAATTCTGCTCATCTGAATCTGCCGCAAAACATTTCGGAGGCAAACATGTATCAGCAGGGAAAAGCTGTTGGATGTGTAAACGCATGCACATGCCAGATGGCAAACTGGAACGATTGAGAGAGTTTTCATAAGTAACGCAGTCGTAGACTGAAAAGCTTGGTCTTAATACATCCCATCCAGCATGAAAGCCCTCCCAGGTCATGGCTGGGGAGCTCAGCTTGGGAAACTTCTTGCTTCCCAAATATCCTAACAAAAAGCTGCACCACAGTGAAGCCCTGTTCCTCCTGATGGGCGGGATATCAGGTCACTGCGTTTCACGTGAGTTTCCTCCCACATTAATGTTGTTTCCTCTTTTATCCTCACACTAAAACCCCAGCGCTTGAGTCCAGCTCTCCTAAGTGCTCTGCGCTTTTTTTCCAGGCTCAGATTCCTGCAGATCACCCGCGGGTTGCGCACGGTGTTCCCACACAATGTTCATTGCCACTGCGGAGGGGCACTTGCTCTTAAGAAGCCACCCAGATAATTTGTAGGCCTTGAGGTTTTACATGCCCATCTTGAGCTCATTAGGCACTTTTTTCAAGGTAATACTAAAACACGGAGGTTTTGCTCAAGGCTATTTTGCTGTAAAACCATCCACACTTTGCCTATGACTTTGACTCTGGCATAGAAGTAGGACAGGACATAAATTTGGGCTTAGTCACCAAATTTCCCAATGTTTGGAGGTACATGAATCCCACGCTGGTGGCTCAGGGCTAATCAGTTCTTAGGAAATATGAAATATTCGTGTGTTTTCAACAGAAATGGCAACTCCAGTCTCCAGTACCTGAGCAAGCCATGAACAGCAGCATCACCAGAAATGCAATAGAAAATCAAACTGGAAAACGCAACTGTACTTTTGCACTCATGAGAACACACTTGGTAGCTAAGCCAGACCTGCATCTAAGCGCTGATGAGTCCCAGCCTCATCATCCTTCAATCTCCTTCAATTCTTTTACTTTCAGTCTGACTTAGTGAGTTTGAGAGGGGCCTGGCGCAGAACTAACAATCAGGACTTCCCATCCCTGTGCTCCTCAGTTAAATTGCTGTGAAAACATCAAAACCTTATTTATTTATGCAGACAATTTTCAAAATTTCACTGAAATTGTGGAGAGTTTTGCTTGGACGACACCGCTTTTTTGAGCTCACTACTATTGTTTTCAATTTTTCCACCTAAAAATGGAACTGCAAACATTTTTTTTAAACAAAATATTCAGATTTTCAAAAAAGAGACTCAATTCTGTTATTCAGTTAATTACTTGTATAGACATACATGCCAAACGCTGTCTGATTAGGGTGTTGATTGACCTCCCATTCAAGGCTACAGGAGAGCTCCCACTAGCCTGCACTGGGACTAGGCGTACCCAAATACTGTTAGTACAGCAGTGGTTTATTTCATTTGATTTTCTAATAGTTTTTATTAACACACACATCCAGGGAATGAAATAGTAGTAGGCGCAGCTGATAATATGAACAGATGGTTCTATATATATAAATAATTAAAAGATTTCAAATAAAATTTATTTTCCAAACCGTTAAAAATTTAAAAGCTGAGTGCTTGGAGAAAGAAATATAAATTAACACCATTGCACATTTCCTGACCAGCCGGTTGAACAAACAAATTTGGTTCAGCATCCATACGCTGTAGAATCCTACACGTAAGGAAATGAGTTCCCAGACTGAGTTCTCCCCTTCACGCATGCTCATTTTGACGCTGTGAGGGTTTCGTTCCCAGGGAACTTTAGCCCAGCTTTAAATCAGTGGTAACCAAACTGGGACTGGAGGCTGGATGCTCAAGGCAGAAACTGGTAGATCTCGGCAAGGAGGGGCTTCTGTCCCTTACCTCATCTCCTGCCTCTTAAAAACATGTTTAGTATATAGTCCTGGATGAAAATGTGTGGTATTTTACCGGAAATATGGGGGTGTAAGTCAGCAATATTTCTTTTTAGTAAACAGATCTCCTTCCCAAGCAAAAATCTGGCTGTTCTTTGGTGGGGGGCGAGGGATATTCTCATAAGTCTGAAGAGCAAGAAGGTGCAATGCAGGAGAACGAGGCCGGGAGGGAAAACCTGGAGCGAGAAACCCCCAGGCTGTAGTTCCCACAGGGATCTACCTCTGTTCCTACCTCCAACATTTCACCATCAGAACTTTTATATTTTTCCTGCTGTTCAAGTCTTTGAGTGGAAATTTTTAGGTTTAGATTTTTTCTGGCGGAGAAGCTAATTCCAGCTCACTTGACCGGAACAGCACTCAGTGCCATGCAGTTCAGCGACACACGCTCACCTGCTCCTGTCCCGCTGCCCTTCAAAACCCCCTTCCCTCCTCCTCCTGTCTCTCCCTCCATCCTCAAAGGCCTTTTCCAACAGGGCTGGCTTGGGCAGTGATGCTGCTGGAATGCCTCGAGGAGCCTGCACGCCGGAGGGTTGGACCTCGGGAGCAGCAGCATCACAGCCAGGGGCAGATTTAGAGACCAGAGGGAGTGGAAGGGGTTCCCTCGCTGCGGTCGGCATCACCCAACAGAAACGTGACTTGGCAGGGGACTCCACAACTCCCTCTCTTGCTGGGTAATACCCCAACGCAGGAAATACATTTATTTCCTCTTGCACTGCGGGCTCTGTTCAGTATGACTGGAGGAGGCATAATGTTATCCTTAATTTACGAGAAGCATTTCCTTACTATCTTATGTCAGAATTGCAGTTCAGCTAGCTCAGCTAGTTCAGTTTCCAAAACCAAATTTTGGTTTTTTTCCAGTTAGAATATATTTTCTATACCTGCGTGATAAGACATCAGAGAAAAGTACTCAAGGGGTGAACCAACGCAGGAAAAGTGCAGTGTCAGTAATTTGCTGGCTGTTTCCACTCTGCTTTGACAGCAGAGTCTCTGCTTTGAGGCAGATATTCAGACGGCAGTTAATAGACGAGAAGCGGCAGGGATTTCAGCAGCAAATGGATGAGCGGATCATGGGCAAGGAAAGGGCATTTCTCCACATTCAGATCTGTTTTTCATAAAAACTGCAGACATGTCTAAACCTTTCCAATATGCTACAAAGTTGTGCAGCTGTCTCTTTCCTCAACTCCTTCCAGATTCAAATGCAAATCAAATCTGATGGCCTCAGTATGTAATTTTGTACTACAACATACCATGCTACACACATTAAGGAAACTGGAAGCATCTTTTCGATCTATTTTCCTTTTAAACCTGTGGCAAGATTTGCATCCAATTTTACAGGACCTTAAAAGGAAATCTTCACAGACCGTGAGATTTTTTGCAAAGAAACTTTGCAGGAAATAAAATTATAACTCAGGTGAGCAAAGCCATCAATGAGTTTGGTACTTGTCCCTCCATCCATCCTGGAAACTGCACCTGCCCCGGTTAGGAAGGTTTGAATTTGACCCAGGCGGAAGGGTCCGGTACTCAAGGATGCTGCTGATCTCTCACTCAGAGGAGGGAAAGAAGGAGGAGTTACAGCTACCAACCAGTTTGTGAGGAGTCACTACCAACTGGGACAACTCAAAAAAGCCAAGAGGAAATAGAGAATTTCAAATAATATATGGGAGATCTCAAAAATCTTTAACTGAGAAGATCAAAAAATACAAAGACCCTAAAATTCCAATATTGGTCGACACCTCCAAACCCCACAGCCAGCCAAGGAACAGAAGATCAGCAGTACTTACTGTTTGGGTCTACGTTCTCACACAGCTCCGTTTTGGCTTCGCCGTTGGGTCTGTCGCTGGGTTTGTGCGAGAGCCGTGACGACATGGTCGCTGCTGTGACCACAGCCTTGAAGCTGCGTTTCCGTTTCTGGACGTTTAGCTCCGGGTGAAAGATGATGATGTACACCTTCGGCATGTAAAGCATCCCCAGGGCCACTGAAGCACTTAAGTTCATGGATATTGTAAGTGTGGTAGTTTGTATGTAGAGCTAGGAGACACAACACATGAGACACTATTACAAATAAGATGGCTGGGAAGCAGGCTGTAATATTTCAAACATTAAGTAACCATTTAAAAATGTTTTTTTTATTATTTTGCTGCCAAAGGTGCATGAGTTGAGACCGTTACACTGCAAACTGTGATGAGGTCCAACACACACCAGCTACCTCTGGTAGCAACAAGCCCCTTCAGAGGCTCCACACTAGAAATTTCAGTGTCCTTAACAATGCAACTTCTGCTTGTGGTGTAGCTTTAAAAAGAGAAGATCAGACTGGGATTTCAATAATTTCAATAATATTGGTATAAATTTAAATTTAGGTCTACTGTAAGTTATAGAACAATAATAAAATAGATTAGTAAAAAAAACAACTTGCTTTTTCTTAAAATTTGAGGAAGGTGGGGGTTTTTTTCTTAAAATTTGAGGAAGGTGGGTTTTTTTTTGTTTGTTTTTACTATATTTTACTTCTCTACAATTCATTGAAATAACTTTGCAGAGAACACACAATGATTTGTGTGCCTGTGACATTCAGCTATGCTTATTATGAAAAAATAGGATATATGCATGCCAGAGAGCAGGTACTGCCATGAAATGAGCATTCAAAGAAACCAGAAGGACTTAGAAACATACTCTGCCAGTATACAGGGGTGGAAAAGCCTTTTTTTTTTTTTTTTTTTCCCTTCAAGAGGCTCAGGGAAGGTTAAAAGGCAGAGACAGTACAACACAGGTGCGAAGGACCTGAAGAGGGAGCAAAGTCTCTGCGGATCCTCTTCAGAAATTAAATGTACGGTAAATCCTTATAGATGGGAAAATGATTACACATTGAGGGTGATATCTTCAGAACACTATTTCCTCTTTGCCTCCTATTCAGTGCTAATCAGTCCAAATTTCTGGTGGAAAACCTCCATGAATAAATATAATGGCAGAGTAAAATGCTGACTCTGCCCAGGTATTTCCAAATTCCCACATTTAGAAAAATACGAATGTCCCCAGACTTGCTAGTTCTATCTCCGTAACAGTTCTATTACAGTGATTAAGACCACAATGGGAAGCAATAAAATGCCTTACAGAAAACATAAAAAACGCGCTGTGCATGATGTGTCTCCACACAGGTGCAGATAAGCAAAACCTAAAGTGCTTTCTCAGCTTCTGTTTACTCATTATCAGAAGGAAATGACACTGACGGTGTTGGAAATTTTACCAGCGTCAGGACATTGGGACACAACCCCATCTCATCTTGTGAAAAGATATGTTGGGCCAAGTTACACCATTTGAGGTCGGGAGGGAGCCCAAGAGGTCACCTTGTCTAAAACCCTGCCCCAAGAAAAAGCCATTTACACCAGAACTACTTCTGACAGATCACCCTGTCCACCCATGTCCCAAAACTGTCCTCTGATGGAGGTTTCACAGCCTCCTAACCGAACTCCTGCACAGTTCTCAGGTCTCCAAAATGTTTGGTCTCTACCTGAATAAAGCTGCTAACTGTCCTCTCCTGGTAGCACGGAGAGCAAGCGACCACCATGTCCTTCTGTTACCTTCTTTAATATATTTAAATAGTTACTGTCTTCTGGAGAATTTTGAAAAGCAGGATGGTACCATGTTGCCCCTTGGTCTTTGACAGATAATGGGGTAATTTCTCCCAACTTCAGGCACCTAGAAGACCCCAGGCCCTTCTGTCTGCCCCTAACCTGGACACTGCTGTTGACCCACTGCTTCACCGAGATGCGATGCTCCCAACCAATGTGGTGCTCTACTGAAGCCTCCTTCCTGGAGGATTTCCTGAATTTATCTGCCAGCACTGCTGTGAAACATGATGTTTATTTTATGCAGTCAGGTAGTGTTGCTGCCTGCTGCTCTTCACCGCAGAGTTACTACCTGGCTGTTATTCCTCACCTT
This sequence comes from Ardeotis arabs, assembly GCA_011801015.1. Lineage (NCBI taxonomy): Eukaryota > Metazoa > Chordata > Aves > Otidiformes > Otididae > Ardeotis > Ardeotis arabs. The sequence goes on from JAAGAY010134328.1 coordinate 7,710, forward strand.
ACGCCTCGCTGTTGAATGTTGTTACACTACAGATATATACTCCATACAGATATATGCTCTATGTTCATAAGCGCTATATCTATTTATCTTGGAAGAACACTTAAAAGAGAAGACAGTTTGCAACGCATTAGCTTCCTTGGAGCTGATCCTCCTTTCCATCACATTCACGTAAATTAGCTTTAACTCGGTTGGCGTCAAGTGCATTGCATTCATATAAATAGCACAGATGTAAATATTTATTAATTAAACTCAATAGGTCTTTGAAAATTGGAAATGAAATACATAAAATATAACATTTAAGGGCTGAAGGATAAACAGGAAGATATCCTTATCATCTTCAAAGTGTTTGTAACTTGCTTCCAGCTTTTATCCTTGCTCGGTAAGATGATGATTGCTATTTCCTCAAGAGCTCCTGCAGTTGCTATAGGAGCTGCAGATGTCAGCACCTCTGAAGGCCAGGAAGGTGCTGGGGACTGCAACCTGACAAATTACGTTAACGCCAGGGACTGCCAGCTCTGTGTTCAGAGCACACGGCTCTCTGCCATACCTGGGGAGAAAGCTGGCTTCAGCGGCGTCTGCAGCCCTCCTGGTTCAGTCTGAAAAGGACGCGGCTCTCGAGCACGCGTTTAATACAAATTATCTCCTTTCCTATACACCAGATCTGTAACTAAACCTGTCAGGCACCGACTATCTGCTGAGCAGCATTGCTGAACGAGATCTACATCTCCTCACGGCTGGCAAAGATCGACGCGCGTGAAGCGCTCTGTCACAAATACAGAAGATGCATCGGTGCTTCCAAGCGGTGCTTTGTTCAGCGGTTATCTCAAACGACTCCGGCTCACCAACAGTCTCTCCAAGTAGCTATACAGTGAAAAAGGCACAGCAATATTTTGCAACTAACTCTCGATTCACCTTCCTAGAGAACATAAAAACCTTTATACAGAAAGCAGGAATTTAAACCACAGGGAAAAAGAAAAAAAGCTAATGGCACGGCATTGCCAGCATGACACACATAATTAGCTGTTTATGTTCCACAGACAGAAATAGCATATTTATGTTTGATTACAGATTTTCTCCACCCAAGTCCCACTTGTTCAGCCTGTAAAACAACAGCTCCCCATAGGAATTTTTATGAACTTGTCAGTTAAGCAAAATGATTTTAGGTCACCACACTCATAGACACGTATATCACTGACACACTGTGTGTGACAGCAACTAAAAATCCTAGAAAAGTAGAAGGGAAGACGCATTTTGAGTAAGAGCTACTTTTAAAAGCACTACATAGCAAGAAGGTTTTAAATGGGTCCTCAGTAGATTTGTTACCTACGTGTGGAATGTTCTGAACTTCGGAACAGCTGATGAGCTGGATATGCAACACTAACATTTCTTTTCAGATAAAGAAGGTAAGAACCAGTGAACATTGCACATGCCAAGAGAAGAAGGGGACCCTCTTCGCAAGCCCCTTTGGCACACAACGCACCGGAGCCAGATTATCACATTTGCTGGGCGTCTGGTTTTGAAAGTGCGATCAGCTACCAGCAAAAACCTGCCATCAGAACCATTCGCCGCCACCGGTGTTTTGGGCAGGTGGGCACAGGTTTCCCACAACATTGCAGGAGAAACTCCTGAGAGCAGCGGGCAGATTTCCGCCCCAGTGCTCGAGCACCCCCACAGCCACGGCCAACGCGGTTTTCCACAGGCTGCACCAGCGAGGATCTGGCCTTACCTGGCGATGATGTACTGAGGGGACGGGTTGATCCAACGTCTTTCCTTAAGCCAAGGCTGCAAGCAGCAGAGCACCAGTAATGTCTTTCTCTAGGTGCACCCAGGTACTAATTTTTATTTCTTTCTGCTATGAAGGGGCTGAAGGTTAAACGATTATTTAGTCAATGAGGCCTCTCGCAGCACCATGCCACTGAAGTTCCCTACCTTGCAAACGCCGATGGGAGATAAAAGGGAGAAAAGAGCTTTTGTAGAACAAGGCGAGATGAGCGACACACAACGCTTCTCATGACAAATGGGAGCTTTATAAAGATAAGGGAAACTAACAGATATGCTTATTATGCGGAGCCTTAGTTTTATGTATTTTATCTCTGCTTTGTGGTTTTACCAGTCAAACATAAAAATGCAGTTTACATGAAACTATTTCATTTCTTATTTCACTTCTGATAAACTCTCTGAAAGCATTTTAGATGAATGCAAATGGGTGACTTAAAATACAAAGGATTAGATTTAACTGACAATGGGAGTCTAATAATTCATGCATTCCTTTTACAGCTGGCTGGTGAAACCTGGTAGTTTCCAAACCTGAGATCAAATTAAGAAATTAAGATGCAGATTTAGTGAGAGATGCTCAGACTTGACATGAATGAGAACTGGGATTGAGCTAAGTGGAAATCGAAGCTTTCTAAAAACAATGCCATGTTGGCCTCCGCAAGCCCACTCCCACGGAGGTTGTGAAGCCACGTTTGCTACAACATGAAGACAAAGTCATTCTGGAGGGTCGTCCTCACTCACACCTCTCCCTTTCTCAAGCAGACTCTGAATTTTGACAAATTTTACCTTAAACTTAACACACTGCCATTACAAAAGCATCAGACTGAAGCAGAGCACTAGAGGAAACTCAGCCCTAAGAATATCATTCACATGCAAAGGCACCCAGGTTTTATCATTTATTTTACATACAGGATTTCCATTTGAATTTTAGAATTCTCTGTTTTCCAGATTCTTGCTTTATCCATGCAAATGAGGAAAATTACCTTCGAAACCTTGAGAGAAAATTAGACTGGCCTTGAATACACACATCTAATAACCAGTAATTTTTGTAGAACAAACGATATCAACGGCCGATTTTGCATGAGCTAGGATTACTCTCAGAAGTAAAGCACTTGCGGGATCAAGGCCTTTGGCTCTTTGCTAACCCAGTGGATTGACTTCCAACTGCCGGCGTAGCAACCGAACCTACAGCTGCAGAACTTGGAAAAGTCTCTTTAGGAGTCAGAAATGCTTTTTGTAGGCTAACACTATGCATTCACAGCCTAATCAGGAGCAACTGCTCCTTTTATCTAATTCCACTTTCTAATTACGCAGTGAATTGTGTTATTCTGCAATATGGAAATAAAGTGGTAACTTGAGATATTTTTGGCCTTGTGTTATCACCAACCAATTTATCTCACTTTTAGATGGGAATTAAAACAAATGTTCTTACATATGCAGTAGGCAGTTCATAAATCTCCCAGGAGATTCTCCCAGGTCATCTGAAGATTTCATCTCATTCTCCGCATTATGTTGTGCAAATATAAGAATGAGAAACAATTTTTAATAAAAATTAAAATCAGCTCCCACTGCATTATATGTTTGCAAAAATATGGAAAGTAAAAAGACTTGCATATAAATGTGCTCTCAGGCATTTTAGTGTCTAATGTCCCTACCCACAAAGTTACCACACCATTTTAAAGGCAAACAAAAAAAGGACAATATCTGTTTTCCAAATAAACCTGTGCTCCTTGGACAAAAATCTCCAGTTGCAAAGCACCCCTAAAACTACGCTCATTTGAGAGACCGAAGAGTCAGCCGCTGCCTCCATCCCTTTTGGAGCCTCTCTGCCCCTCTGGCCGAGGCTCTGCCTGGCAGGGAGGACAGGCTGTGGCTGGGTGGAAGGTGAAGGTCCCCAGCGTGCCCCTCTCCTTTTGGCAGCACCCGAGCCTCAACTGAAAAAAGCCCAGCTGTCTACACAAACGCCATTCTCATTTCCTTAGACAGTTTGATTTATGGAAGTTTCAGGCAACGGCAACTTGATCCAGGCAACCATGTCTTTCCACAAGGATTGCGCGCTTCTGTTGTCGGAGAAATATAAAATACTATGCGTGAAGCAGTCCTGTCGGCTCTTTTCACCGGCCTGGCTCCGTAATCCTCTTTTCACGCCCCACTGAGGCTTTTCCAGCAGCCCATGTGCATCTCAGGCTCCCGCCGCCGGCTCCCACGGATACAGACATACACTTGCTTTCTTCCCTCGGATGGGACCAGTGCAACTGCAGATAACAGCACACCGCCCTGAAGCTTATCTGCTGACAGCTTCCAGGACCCCTGCCTCCATCCCCATCCTTTTACGCATCCTAAGCTGCTCAAGCTGTCATTTAGCAGTGCCCTTTGGAGAATGGAGCAGTTGGAAAAAAAAACCCCAACTCTTTTCCTAGATTAGAAGGTTTTAGCACCACTTAGGGAAAGCGTTTTCCCTTTCTTTTAAGCTAATTGTTTGGGGGGAGGGGAAAAAAAAAATAAATCACAAAAAACCCCTGTGGACACCAGGCTCCAGCATTTTGGACAAAAAGGGCAAACATCTGGCAAACAATCCAGGAGACAGGGATTTCCAGTTGCAAGAGGTCACTTCAGGGATGAGAGACAGCAACTACACTACTCAACCACTCCTCTAACCCACGGCTCCTAACAGCATTAATGTAATCCCCACTCCATCAGTCCTTCACTGTACTTTTAGAGTATTTGAATATTTTATAGGCAAAACCCCCCCACAAAGGCCAACACACGCTGTATACTTACGACAAACACTAAAGGTCGCAACGTCAAGCAGCCGAGTGCCGTAATGTCCAGCCAGGGCTCCCTGCGCCGCTGTGATTTGGTCTCCTGGTGTGGGGGCACCACGATGCAGCCATCAACACGCAACCACGCGTGCTTGCTCCTCAGGGCTCTCTTCATTCAAGGGCATGAACGGGCGATTATTTAATACGCTCTTTTCTCCTCACTTTTCAACTTGTTAAATCCATTGCTCAATAACTGCACCTTTTGATCCCTGTTGTGATGACATAATGCCTACTTTCTCTGTCAGATTTTTACAGAATTTGGCTACTTGTGCAGTTATACTGTTTGGTGTGCACTTTTCACAGCATGTGGAAGATGACCATGTTCCTCTGCAGAGGTGAGCATCAATGGTGCTTCAGAAACACAACTCAATGGCAATATGAACCAGGCAATGGTATGTAAATCGTGATGCTCATGAAGTTTTACAAACGACAACGGATGCTACCCAAGGGACGTTTGATAAACAAATCATAGTAGTTATGCTGATTGCAGTTATTACCGTACAGAACAGCAAGGCACGCAACTAGCCTTTGTGAAATGTCTACGGGAATGTCACAGAATCAGTCATACCATTTAATTATGAATTCTGTGCTTAGTAATTATACAAAAGGTGACACTGAAGGAAATTATGGGATTTTAGTTTCAGAAAATTTCCCATTAACAGTTGGTTGTTTTGCAGGCTGACAACGCTAAGGCAGTCTATCAAACTCAGGAACATCCCCACCCGATCCGCTCCTGGGGCGGGGGCCAGGCTCAGCATCCCCGGCACATGGGGCACACATGGCATGTGGGAGTTGTAGGCTTCGGGGCACGCGTGCAGCCCCATGGAATTTTTTCTTTTTTTCCAAACTGATTTTCAAGCTACAAACCATGTTTGTTCTACAGCTCAACAAGGAGCTTTGTGTGACTGAGAGGAATCATTTCACCGGCTGCCTGAGCAGACCTGGGGCTGGATGGCTTTCATCAGTGAAAACAGTTGGTCTATTAAGTTAGTGCCCTTTGGAAATTCTCACAATATTACATCTGGAAGATCAGAAAAAAAAACTGGAGGTTAACTTTGTGGATACATTTCAGTGGAACTGAAAAACAAAACCAGTCCCATGGGAACAGCAAGTACCCACAGAGAACATCACAGGTCCCTCAAAGATATGAAAGTAAAGAAGATTAAAGCTTGGAAAGTAGCTCCTCAAATTACTTCTTTTTCTTACACCCAGTAATAGCAATTACGTCTCACTCTTTCAGGAGGTCATCAGCTATCTGCTGGCCCTCACCAAGCAAGAGCTCACATCAGCACAGTGCTGAAATCCAGTTTCCAGAGCAAAAATACTTGTCTTGCGCTGGCAGCCCTGCAGTAACAAGAGGGGATGCAGAACCTAAAGCCCTGGCCAGGCACCCCACCTCCGGCCCGGAACACCAGGAGCAGGACAGTGGAGAATTTGGTAAGCCCAGAAGAAAACCTGCTCACACAGGCAGGGAGAAACACTTGGTCTTTAAATTAATTTGTTTGTCAGGGCAGTTTAAGACAACTCTTTCTTCCAACAGGTTCATGGGTCTTTGAAGGTTTTTTTTTTTCTTTCCTAGTAATAAAATGACTAAATTTCACAGACCGTTCTACATTTATCTGTACTAAACAGAAATTCTGAGTTCCAAATAAATTACAGAAGTAGTAACTAGCAGATCATCACAAAAACATCATCTGCCTGGGAGAGTTTCTCTCGTGCATTTACCTGGAGACAATCAGTATTCCTAGTAAGAGAACAAGGGGGCATCCAAGAAAATATGCAGATTTGAAGAATCACCACCATGGAAGCAGAAAACGAAATGTCAGTAATCTCTTCAGGAAACCAGCCAAGCCTTGCATGCTACATACAATGTGACATCGACTCATCAGCTGAGTTTCCACAATTCCATCTCCAAAGGCAACCAAAAGCAAAGAGGCCATCAGCAGGCAGTACTACATTGCATGACAATATTCAGTTGTCCCAGACAAGCAAACACACAGGGGACTCAGTCCGAGAATTACTCCTGTAAATGTTGGCTTCGAGGACTATAAACAACCGTTCATAGGATCATCGAATAGAATCACAGACTGGTTTGGGTGGGAAGGAACCGTTAAAGCCCACCCAGTGCAACCCCCCTGCAAAAAGCAGGGACATCTCCAACCAGATCAGGTTGCTCACAGCCCCATCCAACCTGGCCTGGAATGTTTCCAGGGATGGGGCATCTACCACCTCTCTGGGAACCCTGCGCCAGTGTGCCACCACCCTCAGTGTAAAACATTTTTTACACTATTCACCATTGCTGAGTTCTGCTCTGGTTCTGGGAGGGATTAAAATCCAGCATTTGTCTGCTGCCACAGGAGCTGACATGCACCAGCTTCAAAAACACCTGCAGAGAGGCAAAGATCTTTTTTCTTTACCCAGAGAGCCACTAGAAACTATCCCACCGGAGCAGGACCGCCCTGAGAGGCGTCACTCCCTGTGTGGCACATGGCTTTAACAACTCAAGCGAGGACTTCCATGGGCACTTTCCTGAAGCATCTGCGTAGCCATGATTCTCCATGACAGCAACTGGCTCAAGTTGCATGGTCAGTGTTGATACCAAAATGCATGGTCAGTATTTATACTGACAACATGAGGATCCTTCCAACAGAAGCATCTACAAGATCGACTTGCTGAGGTCAAAATCAAAGTCAAACGAGGCGCTGAATGCTCCTGGAGACATCACCACTGTAGCTCCAAGCCCACCTCGCCTCAGGACCCATATCAAGTTGCTATGAGCAGCATTTCTAAGCAGAAGTGCAACCCAGCTCCCAGTTACCTGAATTATTCAGTTGTGAAAGGTCCATTGCTCTAAGTCCCATCACACAGTGCAGAGGTTTGGGAGGAGGTTTGGTGGTGGATGCCCCATCCGGTGGTGGATGCCCCATCCCTGGAAACATTCAAGGCCAGGCTGGATGGGGCTCTGAGCGACCTGATCTAGTGGGGGATGTCCCTGCTCCTTGCAGGGGGGTTGGACTAGATGACCTTTGAAGGTCCCTTCCAACCCTAACCATTCTATGATTCTATGATTCTATGATTCTATGAGAACGTCCCCAGAGCAGTGAAATTCCCCTTGTCACAAACATGCCAGATGGGATCTCCTTCCCTCCCTACGATACGGCAAAAACATGACACACACCGATGCACAGGTATCACGCCGGGGGAAAGAGCGAGAGCGCGATGATGCCGATAAACCCTTCGATGTGCTTACAAACACCGTCACCTCCGCTGCTGGTGGTTACGCTGCTGGCAGTGACAACATTATACACCGGAGTTATGCAGGTAATGGGTGTGATGAATTATGTCTCAATGTGTTTTTAGCAGCAGGAGGCTCAGCGCACCAAAGGGAAAATTGGGGTCATCTTCTGAAAGATTACCACCTGCAGAGGCCAAACGCAGAGGCAGACCGTGCAGCAGTAAACAGGTCTAAAAGGACTAATTTCCAATTCCCTCCGCCTGCCCTATAAAACCCTTCCTTCTAAAGTCACGCTGCCAAAGCCAACGGAAATTTGCATGTCCTGAGAGCACCCGACACATCTCGTTTTTCAGCTTGCATTTCACAGCATACGCGCAGAGTGAAGATGAAGTAAATGTATGTATTTTAAATGTATTTTAGCCATTCGAGCTAAATATTTTATGCAGCTTATTATGTTATAATAGGAAGTTCCTTATGCAAGAAATTTGTATACATCAGAAAAAAATATTTATGGATTATATCCATAACTTGTATGATAATTCGAAATACCAAATGTTAAAGCACTTACTCTGAGGGTTATAATGCAGATGCAGCAGGAGGAGGGATTTTGGCTCTCCAGCCTGTGAGAGAAACTCTAGCAGCTCATCTAGAAGGAAATTAAATTATTTAGATAATTGGACAGAGCAGTGAGGGGAAAAGCATGTTGCTGCTTTCAAAGGGCATCAAATGGTCAAAAGAGAAATGGAAGCAGTATCAAAGACGACCCCACAAGTCAAATGGTTTATACAGACCACATCTGGCAGAGATTCCACGTCTGCTGGAAAAAAAAGAGCCATCATTACTCCCTGTATCAGTTACAGAGACAATAAAGATGCCCATGAACTACTCAGAATCATTTGGGAGTTGCTCAGCCAAGAAAGGAACAGTGATGACCCTGGCTTAAGCCAACAAAAGATTAAAGTTATTTTGAATTTATGACTCTCCAGAACTGACTGCATCCTCTGACGTTATGAGAATTTCTCTTTGAAGCAGAGATTTGGCACAGAAGGATGTGCCAAGTAAAACAACCTCCTTGATAGGACAGCAACATCTGAAGCGAGGTCCAGGCACCTCCACCACTGAAATAAGATGAAGTTCGGTCTCCTTTGGGATTCATTTTCTCTTGGTTTTTGCTTCTGAACATACAGCACAGGGTGCTGTCCCTGGCATGCTGATGGGAAATGTGTGTCCTACTGCAGATCTGAGGGTGGTGGTGGGCAGCCAGAGACACGGGCAAGGCTGCGGCTCAGGTCCAGGTAACTGTGAGGATGGGCCCCCGTCCTGTACCTGTTAACTCAGGAAATGGCGATGGAGAGCCAGGAAACAGCTGCATGCACCTCTCCTCATATTTATCTTCTATACTGAAGGAAGAACCGATGAAATGGACGAGGTTTTCCCAGAGGGACCTCAGCTGTGATGCCTGCGAGCCAGCATGGATGCCTGTGTCCTGAGACCCACCAAATCACTGTTCTTGGGTCACCACAGGGCCCTCGGGCGACCAGAAATTTCAGTCTCAGCTGAGCGTGGCTGTATTTCAAGCACAGGCGGAAGCAAATAGCTCATGAAATCCCATTATCAATCCTCAGAACTGTCTAATATCTCTTGCTCGACACTCGTGTTTGCTATAATAGCTATAAAATAAGTTACACATCACTTAAAGAGACAAACACAAAGTGCAATGGAAGTAACGTACATCCCCAACTTCTATTATTCAAATAATGGCTTTTCCCTCTCTCACTGGCTAAGCACTTAACTTTTTTGAGCTAGAAATAATTCTTCATCTGTCATTTTTGCCAAAGATTACATCATCGGAGAAAGCCTTCATTTCATCCTTCGCCTTCACTGCCGCACTGCTAAATTGACTGACATACAATCTTGGCATTTTAGGGTATTCACTGCCAGACTTCAGCTGCTGTTATAAATCACATTTCTCCACACTTATTGCATTTTCTTCATTTTATACATGACCAGAGATTAGAGTTCAAATGAAATAGATTTTGCTATACTTCTTATACTCCAAACGTCACTAGTCTAGAAATCTTTAATTTTACTCACTTCAACTACTGAATAATTCGCTGTAAAAGGAGAAAAATACCCCCGCAATACTCAGCTGGAGATTTTGAGCACAATGAAGTGAGGATCCTCAGACTGCCATGGCTGTGCCTCTGTAGCCCGATGCGCTTGGACACCATCTCCGCAGAACCGAGGTCTCGGCGGGGAAGGCACCGGAGCTGCAGGAAGAGCAGCCACCTCAGGAGGGCTCCTGGGAAGAGGACGCACTGGCTGATGCCAAGAGCTCGGCACGCTCAAACCCTCACCCTGAATTTTGTGATTTGAGGTGTGACCATGCACTGACTCTTCAGGCAATACAACACCTGCAATTACCAAAATTGCTGTCTTCTGTCCTCAGTTTCCAAGAGAAAACATGTGGAAGCGTTAAAAAGCACTCCACTAGAGACAATCCGGTGGGAAGCCACCACAGCAGAAATGGCCATTGCAAGGCCATGAACTTGCCAGAAATATCTTGGGGATCAAATATTGCTCGTAATGGTAGAGCCCAGACAGCCTTACCACATCATAATTTTTCCTCACCAAACAGTTGCTGAGTGAACATGATGCAAAGCTACCTCACAAATTTTCTTCAATTATTAACGTACTCTAGGAATTGAAAATAAACTTAGGTCAAATGGTTTCAAGACAATCCCTTTTATGTTAGGTGGAGGAAGAAGCAAGAGTGAATATCCAGTGAAAGGTATTGATTATAAAAAGACAAACAAACCACAAGTTAATGTGTGTATAAGTAAACATATAGAGAGGCAAATAAATGGGGAACTAAAAATATTACAGCTCTTATAAATAGTCATGCATAATAGAACTATTTTAAAGAGACTTTCACGCAGAGAAGCTGCCTAGCTTTCTAGAATTTTACTGTGCAGTCATCCAAAATACATAGCACTAAATAATAGTTCAAGAAAAAAAAAGGTGTTCTTTCTTAAAAAAAACAACTTCAGACACTTCATCTTATTCTGATAGCACGCTAAGGTAAATCTCTCTGCCATCAGTCTGAGAAATTAAATGTTCTTAGAAGAGGTCTCTGTCAGACCAAAAGAGGTGCTGGTATTTATTACTCACGACAGGGAAAACTGAATTCATGTTTAGGTTTATCTGTCTTCCCACACTGGAGATGCTTTTCCCTGGACTAAAAAACCCGAAGTTTGGAGAAAATTAAGAGAAAGCATCTAAGCATGGCCACGGTGGAGGCTGTCCTACACTGCCTGTGAAGATCCGGTCCAACGTTCATCAGTGTAGCTCGAACACTTACACATGCAGAGAAAACCTCTTGAGAAAACAGTACCACAAATTGGTGCTTGCGTATCGCACGACGTACCGAGCGCAATGACTTCTGACAAACAGCAATAAACATGTGCAAACCATCAGCTGCCCGAGGCTACGTGACGTCCTGCTGAAAGAGCGCATCAGACGGAGAGCTGAAGCCCAGAGCATCATTTTGTAACGACAGCACGGCCCGTGAGCTACAGCTTTCATGTACGGCCGGATTCACCGGGGAACACAGAATGGGTCAAATGAGAAATTACCTGAAACAACCGCTGAAGCATGCTAATAACACATGCTAATTTCTCAAATTCTAAAAATTTAAGCTGCAGAATAATAATTAGCAAGTACACCTTATGTTCACTTCTTCTTAAACGTTACTTTTCTCTGGTGAAGCAAAAATACTTATGTCCATACAACACTGGCTTGGGTTAAGGTTACACAGATGCCGTATCAGCAGAGCAACACCTGGATATAAATCAAAGATGCCTATTTTAGCATTGCTGTAACGGTACAGCCCTCAGGAACAACATACAAACTGCTGGTTACGTGTGATGGGAACAGAGATGCAAGGTGCTGCAGGTGTCTCCCACCTACAGTCAGAGAAGACAGCGGTCAGAGCACCAACACGCCCAATTTCTCCCTATAGCTAACCTGATTTGCCTCCACAGAAGATCTTGCACCATTTACCTCTTTATGTGGAAAGCACAAATAAATATGGAATAAATGTAGAACTGAATGACATTTCTATTTATCTAGAAGCAGATCATCTCAGTTGGGAGCAAACTTCTATCAGCACTGAAGTATGCATTCATTCAGCAGAACTCCTGCTGACCTTCTCTTCAGCCAATTTAAACACACAACTTACTGCATCAAAAAGTGATTAGTGATCTGGTATTTCTGGGCAGACAGCTTAACCTCCCCTCCCCACAGGCCATCTGACTTCCAGATCCCAGTCGTAGGGCTTTCGGAAAGTCGTGGCCCTTCAGAGGTGCTGCATGTTGGGCGCTCAGACGCACAGAAGGGCTAAGAAGCTCCGGGCACACCACAGTGTGCACCTTCCCATGGACCCGGTGTGCTTTCGATGAAAACAGAGCTGTCAAGATAAACATATTCTGACCTCACTGCAATAACCACTTGGGATACCTGTGCCAAAAGGATCAAACGTTTCTCTTGCATCCTTCGTGTGGAGCCTTTTGCAAGCGGCATGAGAAAGGCAAGGCATGGAGCATCTCAAAACGCGACGAATCGTCCTCTAAGGAAAACCAGGATGGAAATCCAGAGACAGCAGGAGCTTCTGAAACTCCCTTCAGTTCACAGGCTGGCTCTTTACACTTAGCATACTTCTATCTGTGTGGGCAAATGAGATAACACGGTCTGTATTATGCAGGTAGGCGCCTTTGTCAAGCGCCAGGTCACAACTGACGACGGGCTTGACAATCGACAGCAGCTCGTGTATCTGCACGAGGTTGTCATGGCAATGAAACGTCTGCGAGTGCAGCTGATACGAACTGCTGCTTTGCCTTGACAGCGCTGAAAAATATTTCCAAAATTATTCATAGCCTGGAAATAAGAGAGGCACAAATGCCCTAATGGCTTTCTCCCCGCTATATGCTGTTAACCATTTTGGGTTTTGCAATTTTCTTTATTTTTATTGCACAGTAAATCAGTCAGCCTTACATTACGATGGCAAGCAGCCCTTTCGTTTAATGTATTCAGGTCTTGCAAAATTAAATTTATAATCCAAAATAAATATAAGCATTTTTATAGTTTTATAATCACACACAGTAGCCTAGTAAGCCAATACTGGGGAAAAAAAAAAAAAGAAAAAAGAAGAAAAATGTCAAGCCCCAACCCAGCCTTACAAGCAGCCCTGCTGAGCAGCTCTCCACGAGGGTCTTTCGCCAGGTTTGACGGGGGGTTCAGGTGGAGCTGGAAAGGACAATGTTCACGCACGGTGCCTGTGCCACGGGAAGGCTAGGTTTTCCTGAGGTGTCAATTCGAAGTCTTAACAAGGGAAAAAAAAAGAAGACATTTCAGCCCATGCTGGGCTCCTAATGAAAAGCAGGGCTCCACGCAGAAGATTCATTTTACAGAGCAAGCTTCAAAATTATTTTCTGTCCTTTCACCTTCAATTTTGTCTCCCCCTGTCCAGCCATATGAATGTTTTATTTATATCCAGTCACTTTCACCCAGTTGGAAGGCATTCTCTGAAATAAAATTGCTCTTTTCCTGAGACTGTCCAGTTAATAGATTCCCTTCGCATCCACTCTCTTCAGCAACTGAACCTCCTTGATCTACTGACACATAGGCTTACAAAAAAACCCACCCCAAACCATCCCCTCTCCAAACAAAAGTCCTCTGGCCCTCCCAGAAGAGCAAGACTTATTCTCCTCCACAGCTGGATAAGATATCTTTAATAATGACATAATTCTGAACATACACCTTGGTGTGATTTCTCAGGTTGTTGAAGCAATCACGTATTCCTCTACCCAAGAGCAACCGCTGTGCAAAACCTCAAACCAACCCTGGAAAAAACTATCCTGCCTATCTAACACATTAAAGAACCGAACTACACCAACAGCCCCGTCTGTTCCCATGCTAATTACAGTCATCTCGTTTCTTTCATCACTGTGGCCCTGCTACAAACCCCAGAAAAGTCCATGGGAATCTTCCAGTGTCAGTGAAGTTTGACCCAGGCCTATACTGAGAATATATTCCATACATCTGCATACAAAGTGAGATCTAATTCTGCTTGGAGACCTTCAGGGGAATTCAAAGTGCAAGCTGGTGTCAGCGGAGGAGTGGGGAAGAAAAAGGCTAATCCTACTCATCTTACCTCTCTTTAAAGACCTTTAGAGTAGAACACTCGTTATTAAAAAGCACTGACAAATATATATATACACACACACATATAAAGCAAGCCAGCTTTTCACCAACTTTTAGAATTGTAATGTAATTATTATTTAAACCAGAGCATTTACATATTGCTTTTCCTACTTAGAGACACACTTCTTACGGCTGGAAGTGTCCTTTCCATTTAACAACCCTATCACATCATGGCATAGGGAGTTTGATGGAGCCTAATTTCTCAGAAGCATCTACAGGCAAAGAACACCACCGCAGGACAGGGCTGCTCCAGGAAACTGCCTGAAAAGTTGTTCCAGGGCTGTCGTCTTTGCAAGACTCGCGAAGCAGCCCCAAACTAACCAGCTTCTCCACATCATTTCTGTTTCCACAGTCCACAACAAGAAAAGTTTCTGCTGCTCCCGAGGACACCAGCCCCCATCCTGCAGCGTAACCTCACCAGATTTACTTCGGGTGGGTAATTGCACAGGGACAAGGAAATATTTTTGCCTTCACTCTGTTTTGACACACTGGTACTCAAAGCACTATATTCCAGAACTGCAGAATGGTTCAATAGTAATTAACAGCGGCAACCTTCTCATCCTCAAAACAACCCTCAAAACACCCAACAACGCTTTCTTCCTCCCCCAAAAACAACACCCCAACATCCCTCCCCCGTCAAAAAAAAACCAAAAACCAACCACAAAAAAGGATTTCAGATACAGGATGTGGGCAGCAGACAAAGCCCCACACGGGTTTTGCCCAGGCACGGTTGCCAACAACGGCTCAAGCCAACTGTGCCAGCAAGAACCACGAACCCAAACAGTTTATCCTCAGGTGCAACCCTTCACCTCTGTCAGCAAACCCCAGCACCTTCCTTTCTGAAAACCAGACTGGGCCTCCTCTGATGCTCAGATGCCCTCGTGCGAATGCAGGAAGGTTTGTGCCAGCCCTTTCCGTGACAAACCCGTCCCCTCACCCGGCGCAGTCGCTCCAAATCGCGCTCCCCAGCCTGTGTCCAAAGCTGCCCCGACCCTTCACCCTGCGCCTCGGCGAGCACTCCTAAATAAATCATCCCACATCCTGCAGGAAAACACACAAGGCTAGAAAAGACACGCCAAGAATACAGAAATGCTGCATGGTTTTTTTTTCAGACAGATCATTCGTGTTTTACAGGTGTGCACTAGTAGGTGTTAATTTTCTCTATTATACCTTCAGAGCTGTCCAAGTTTGCATTCAATTAACCAAACGACTTGAGCCATCCCATTCTCATTGCTACTAATGTATCACAATTAGAACAAACTGTTGCCATGGCAACTGCTCAATCTATCATAATTCATAAATCGGAGCGAGCTTGTTTTGCAGCTTACGCAATCCTCGGGTTTCTGCGAGACCCAGATGGGTGTCTATTGTTATGCAAAACTGGAAATGGGTAATCCCAGAATACAAGATGATTTAGGTGCTCATTTTAATGAGATTTAATTACAAAAAAATCTATCATTTTAGGACCTGCCAAATTCCAGTCATTCCACGATGTCCTTTACTCTTCGGAGATATCCACGCATACCAACGCTAATCCAGAGCATCAGGAAAGAGCTCCCTCTCTCCGTTATCAAACACTGCCTTTATTTTATTGCAAGAACAAACTGAGTCTCCTGCTCAGGTTTGATGCTGCAATGGCAATTTACAGTAATACCCAAACCATTTTCAAATACAGTCTAACAAGGTGATACCGGTCCTGTATCAGCATATGACAGCTCACAACTCCTCGTTACCAGCTCCAGGTTAACTCCAAAATTCACTCCTACGCCTCGCACCTCAGAGATAACATCACAAATCTCTCTGAATTCTTTAGGGCCCCTTATCGACAGTTTCTGTTGGGGTACGTCGACAGAAAGCAACCTGGAATACTACAGGATAAGAAACGCTTGAGATTTAAGTTTTTTAAGCCAAATGAGCTCACACATTTAACTAATCTATGATCTAACAAAAATTAATGGCCCACAGACCCTGTTCTGCATCTGTATCTTATTAAATATGTTTTTGACAGGATAAAAAAACCAAACTGTTTATTGCTGTCTTCACAGTTGCACAGCATACCTGCTTTCACACTTAGCTGAGATTTATTTACTGTCTTCTATCCCTTATTACATATCAAGGAATAAATGTTGAGTACCCAGCAGTTCCCTTATCTCTGCAGGAGGAAGCCACAAGGAAGCTTGTAAATACAAGGCTCAATTTCTGAAAAACTATACCTTCTGTCAGCGGACGCAAGCCCTAGGCCTCAAGGGAGGAAAAAGCATCCAAAGGAGGAATTTTTCTGTGTGTATGATTGCAATCAAACCAAGCCAGGCCTGCTCCCACAGGGAAGTTTACTTCAATAAAGGTTTTCTTACACATTACCTTCCCAAGCCCGGCAACACAGCGCCAGGCACTGAAATACTCGCTGAGCTCTGCAGAGGCTGCCCGGGCACGCATCCAGAAGACGTGTTCATTTTTTTTCCCAAGAAAGTCCTTGCTCAGGTCCAAGTTAGGCTCAGTCTGGTGTTGGCACTGGGCTGGAGCACGGGGCTCTGCCCAACAGGGCAGCCGGCCCTGCTCAGCACACGGCACAATTATCAACAGGGATATTTAGAGGCCCTGACCTTCCTTTCTTATCTTCAGTCATTAACAGATTTCATCTTCCAGTCAATAAAATACGCTAAAACAACATTGATTTTGAAGTTCTGGAGAATCAAATCACTTGATCTTTCTCTGCTTAAACTTCCCCGGTCCTCCAATTAAGGTAGCAGAATAAATCTTAACTATTGCCTAATATCAGTTTTCACAAGGCTTTCTCTCCAGCTGGAATCATATTTAAGCACCTTGACTAAACTAATTGATTTTCATTCCCTTCTGTTAGCACCACCTAACACAACCTAGTGCTAAGCTTTTAAATGCCTTTGACTTTTCAGCTAACTGATGAATTATTGTTGCTAGTTAAGTTTGTTAGCAGGATCTGTTCCAGTACTGAAAAGAGCTATCTTATCTTCAAATTACATTTAATTATCTCCATTAAACATTACAGGTTGCTCTGATGTTGAAAATGTAAATCACAGGGAACAAGAGGAAGATCACAGCATACTGTTCATCACATATTTTGTCCTCCTACTCCCTCCGCATTGTTTTAAATAAATGTCTCTCCTCTAACCCTGAGTCCAATGAAGATCTTGTGAATGCTCCAGATATTCCATTTACATATATTATTCTGTAGTTGTTATAAACACAACATGAACATTACTCAATCACTGGAACCACATGACTCGGCCATGAGCAGGGTTAAACCTCAGGTTTCCCTGCTCTGGCAATTAATGGCCTTTAACAGGCAATTAGCAGTGTAGGAAAAGCGGTTATTGCCAGTGAGTAACCTGTTCTTTGTAAATATGAGTTTCACCTCATTCCCCCACCCTGGGTTTTGTCACCACAGATACTTCATGCATTTAAAGGCCAAATGCCAAGGCAGATTGAATAATCTCTTGGCCAAGTGCCTGACACCATTACCTGAAAAGTGCTAAACCTGAAAAGCCCTTCATGAAGCCTCGACAATTAAAGAGGTCAACAAGGCTCTCCTGCCTGCTGTGGCTGACCCCATCAACAGAGACTCGGCTGGGAAATATCTGCCAGACAAGGGACCTTGTCTTGTAAA
The DNA here is from genome assembly GCA_011801015.1 of Ardeotis arabs. Taxonomy (NCBI): domain Eukaryota; kingdom Metazoa; phylum Chordata; class Aves; order Otidiformes; family Otididae; genus Ardeotis; species Ardeotis arabs. Next base: position 25,447 of record JAAGAY010134328.1, read on the forward strand.
ATACTCTTAGAGCTCCTTGGGTACGTTTCCAGTTGCCTTCAACTCCCTCCCCATCCCCACTCCTCACTTTGGGAAAGAAAACATGGGGATCTTTGCTGCTGAGAAAATACAGAGACATGCAACAGCAAGAGTTTAAGACGGAAACGATGTCAAACCACCAAACTGCAGAAGGAAAAGGTCCGTGTTGTTTTTCTTTTCCCTTGTCTGGACAAGGCATCGCGTTGGCCTGGTAAGGACCGCAGCGGGCGGCTGTGCCACAGCTACGGGCAGAGGCGAGGCCTGGCTCCTGCACCTGCCAACCCTCCGCTGTGCTGGTACGGATGCAGGCTCCAGTAGAGCTCCAGCTCTGCTTTGTTACTGGGCCTCCCACCTGGGGACCCCATGGGATGTGTCCTGCTGGTGGCTGTGCTCCTTCCCTGTGCCCCGCACCCCACGAAGCGACAGACACAATCTGCACCGGCACAGCACGACCGGGTCTGCCAGAGCCCCCAGCTCTGCTGGGTGGTAAGGAAGGATCCTCGCTGGCTTTTTTTGCTGAATTGTTTTTGATGAATATGAACGCAGGCTTTAACAAAGCCATTATTTCAAAAGGCAGAAGTATAAACATGCCCCAAATCACTTTTGACAGGGTACACTTGGGACAAAATTTTTGCTTCAGTCTATGAGAATTCATTGCTGCTTCTCTTTAACCTTCTGCTAAGCTTATGCCTCAAAGACAAAATACAAGGCAATTTCTTTGACTGAGTATGATGGTTTCTACTTTTATTATTATTACATGCCTGCTTAAACCATTTAAAACAACAAATAAATCCTTCAGGTCAATATTTCTGTGTTCATCTCTTACATATAGTGAAACCTATTTTTTGCTTTGCATTAAATTGGCCTTGCTAGACTGAAAATGCACTTTCAAGAGTAGCTGTTTTCTTTCTGTGCAGATCCAGCTATATTTAGCTCACCGGTATGCACAGAGGACCTGACATTTTTATGTTAGAGGATCTTATTCAGAGAAAACTGCAACCATCTCCATGATCAACGGAGGTTTGGTTTTGCGACGGGGGAGATTTCCTTACCACTCCCTGCAACGTTGGACTTTTTACTGATTTTGTAGAAAAGTCATTTTGGCCTTACTCTCTTGTGTAAAACACCAGCTGAATTGACAGCTCTGAAGTTGCGCGTTCTCTCATCTTTCCCCACTGGTTTGGTGCAGGGCCATACAATTGTGCTACGCGTAGGAAGTCACTGCTCTGCGACACCCAGCCCGCAAGCTCACGCCAAGCGAATTGATGACAAAACTTCAACTGGCTGTCTCTCTCCTCGCAGGTTTGTTTTCTGCTTCCATTTCATTTGTTTATTCTCTGAACGTGCGACCCAGGCACGGGCAATAAAAGATGCGCCTTTTGTGCGGGACTGACAAGGGTACTTGATTCCATGCCCTTCCGCCGGCTGCTTTCATAAGCCATTCATACGCGACGACAAAAGTGCTTAAGGACCCATTCTTTCCACTGAAATGGTTTGATCAAATGCAACCCTGACTCCGGCATACAAGTTCAGCAAGAAAATTGAGAAACATCTGCATAACTTACATTGTATTGAATAAGCCCTTCATGGTTCTCTTTTGTTCCTGGATGAGCTTAGAATTAGCAGCCATTATTTCCTACTCAAAATAACATTATTATGTTTCTACAATGCCCGTGGGGTTCAGAAACTGGTTATGATCTGCTCTCACAAAATGCTACTTCAGTGCCTAGCATTCGGCTTACAACATTAGCCATGATCTACAGGATTTTTCTGAAAAGATGATTAACTCTTGTTCAACAAAGGAGCATTAACGCAAACTGAGGTTTTCTGCAGCAAAACCCAAACTGGCACAGACCTAGCAGGGCACACCATCCTCTGGCCACCCGGTGTGGAAAAACCCTGTAGAGTTTGGCTCAGGGCATGACCTTCACACACAGTCCAGAACATCCCTGAAACAGGACCCTCCCAAAAACACACACTAGAAGAGAATCAGGGTTGCGGGAATCAATACCTCTGGGAAGCCACATCATCTTTGTAATGCACTTATCTCAAGCCTGGCACACACAGGAAATTCAAAATAACCATTAAAATACATTATCATAAATTGAAACCCTGTGTTTCTAATAAACTTGCCCTTCCCTGTTCTCAGCAAATGAGATAATGTAATGATTACTTCCTTGTGCACTAACTTGGAAGAGCTATTTTCTAATTATACAGTTACTACGCCTTGTTCATCTCTGTACCTACCCTGAGGTACGTGTGACTATTCGCACTGCTCAGAAGCGCTATTCACAAAATAGGGTTTCGCAAGACTGAATTTTCACTGTTGCTAGCACTGAAATACAGCAAGCTTGAAAAAAAATCCCCCACTAACTCCCAGCAGCAGTTGCATGGTCGATGCAACAGCTCTGCTGGAGAAATTATGTTGTCAGCTGAAGTGAGTTTGACATTGCAGAGTTATCAAAACGCAAGCAAAGAGAAAAGTTTCATCAACAAAGTAATTACTCTTCTGGACTCAATGGAACCGCGATTATTTCACATTGAGGTGTTGTCAGTTTACGCTGCAGATAAAAACTGTTCGGTAACACTGACAGGGGCCTATGCAGAGATTGCTTTTCATATGTAAAACTCCTGGCAGTTCGACATTTCCTAAAAAAAAAATAAAGAACCAAAAAAGTACACATCAACACTATGCATTAACACCCACACATTCTTCCCTTTAAAAATTATGTCGCTTTTTAGCCAGAGGCAGTTAAGTATGCTCTAGAAATCGGAGAGCAAAACGATACCCATTCTCCACACCTTCCCTCGGTGTCGTCTCACAACAAGCTCGGTGCTTGTGCGCATTCGCGGGACGGGACGGCTGTGCACCACGCAGAGCTGAGCGGAGGCGGCGTGCCCGGAGTTACGGGGAAACGCCTCTGCCGCTTCGGGGGCTCAGAACAGGCACAAAAAATATCCCTCAGTCTGCTGCGCCAGGCAATTTGAGATTGTTATACCCTGCGGCTCTTGGCTACCTGGGCAGAATCGAAACGCAGAAGGCTGAGGAGGAGGAGGAGCTGGTTTGGACTCCCCCTTTGATGACTGGGTGCACCAGCAGTGTGGAAGAACTGTTCTCCTCAAATGCTAGTGAAAAACCATTAATTTATGGTTTTGCCCCAGAACTTCCCCTTCCTCCTCCCAAGATGGCGCCTGCAGCAGCATGCCCTACCACAACACATTCTCAGAGACCTCCAGCTTCTCTTCAAGAGGAAAGTTCTTCCAGTCACACATTTTTGGTTTGTGTAAGTGGTCCAGAAAGGACCCAGCAGGGAGTCTGGCAGCTCTGTTGCATCGCGTCCCTGCTCACGGAACCGGTGACTCTGTCCAGATTTGTGTGGGGGTATTTCCCCTCTATACTGCATGCTCCTTTCTGGGTCCCATTTATTTTTCCATCTTCCAAATCAGATTTTTCTCTCTCTCCTCAACACAGAAGGGAATGGAAAAGGCTAGAATTATCACAGCAAAGAGATCCCTCACTTTCTACATCAGAGATCAAAGCAGCACACTCCCAGGCTTCAAAGAGTCCCTCGGAGACTGCAGAACCACCGCAGGGCTGCTCGCTTACACTAATTTCTGCTTAAATGAGTACATCTCTGCTACGAGACAGCCACATGCAAATCCAAAAGCAGTATTATTGCTCCATTATGAAGATACCTGCTTCAATAATTGAAAATTTCACAAAATGAATTGATTGTTAATTATCTCTTCGCGTTCACCTATATGTTCCTGTAAGGCTATTACTGCATAAGCACGAGCACGACAACTGCACCGCTTATACCTGGCTGACGGCTGGCGGCATCCCTTCATCGGCAGCGTACCCCCTCCTCCTCAGGTAATTACGTGGAACAGGATTGTGGCCTCGGGCTCTGCCTGCGCCGTGTTTTCAATTAGATTTCACTACAAAAGTACATATTAACATTAAAGGCGCATTGCAATGCAGCAAACGTGATAAACCAGATCGATGCTAGATGTACCTTATGCTTCTGTTGTTTCAAGAATCATAATCACCATTAATTTATGGGCTTCTGAGGAGGATCTAATTACTCTAATTGTCTCTTGTTGCACCCAGCGTATGCACTTTTCCCTGTTACCTAGCTTGAATACCTGCCTTCCCAACAGCACGCACTGCCGCTTTAGCAGTCCCACCGCCTTTTACTGGCAGGGATAAACCTAGGAGGTGCTGAACACTGTTCCATGCTCAGATGGAGATCTACCAGACAGGATCAAGCACAGGCAGAAACCCCTCTTCCAAAAAAGTCCTGACTTGGAATACCACACACACTGAGGGTAATGTGTTTATCACCAATTTTCTTCATTCTCCAGCCATTAAAGACGCCTGTTTGAAGAGCACTCCCATATTGGCCAAACCCTGGGTGATCATTTTCTGCCCAGTCGGAGCTGCCTGGTCTCCCCCACCCGACGATGCCGTTATTAACATGGTTAGCGCAATCCTCATGCACCCCAGTGATGAACGCAGCCTGAGAACGTGGGCAGTTACACACCCTGCCCGCCTTCAGCTCGAGTTCTGCGTGCCGCAGAAATTGCCACGTACCAGCTGACCCAATGCCCCTAACTCGTCATTTTTACACCCATCTGTGAAATGCTTCAGGTTTCTTCAAGGAACTGTTATTACTGGTGTTATTGTATTCACTTCTGAAACACTCCCATCTTTGCCTAGCCAAACATTACACAAATTAGTGGTGGATAAAAATCCAGAATCATTGCATAGTTGCAGAATAAAGTGAAAATTAAAGCTTTTAAAACACATTTAAAAATACAGAGATATTTTCCCACCACTCATTGTTTGCTACCCAGTATAGAAATGCAATTACAGGAAATTTCATGGCATTAATACACCATTTTAGCCTCACTGCAGAGTAGCAAAATTTCAGGAAATATTTCATACTTTACAAAAGTGACTCAAAGTGCTTTTGAAACAGCGAGTGTCACATTTGGTTTACAAAAACACAGCTCCCTCAGTGCAAATGAGATGTCCCGGAGCCAGGCTCTGTTTTGCTCCTTTTTTGTGTGTTGCTTTCCACAAAGACCCCAGTTACCCAGTTTCACTCGTGCAATGCCCCACGGGCGCTGCGGAACGTGTCCCTGTGCAGAAAGAGCGGCTGGTTCCCCTGCCCGCAGAGCTCCCCGGCCGAGCTTTCCGGCAGACAGGCTCTCCGCGCTCCCCGCTCCGTATGGCTCCCACAGCCCAGTGCCTAGGAGACAGCTGCAGTGCGGGCAGTGACTTCTTGGGATGCAGGAGATGTTTTCACATCCACCTCTGAGTGCTGGGGAAAGCCAGCCTCGACCCGCAGAGGGGAGAGCAGGGCACCCACTTTTTGACTGCTAACAGCATCCCTTTCCACTTGGAAGACACAACGAATGCAGCAGGTAATAAAATAAATCTTATTGGGAACTTTACCAAGAAGTTATATCTTTAAGATTTTTGATTAGTTCTACAGAATTTAACGTTGGAACTCTATGGACACCTAAAGGTATTAACAAGGTTTTTTCCATAATTTTACAGTAGTGCTCATCTATCCTGATAAAAATACAGGTCACCAGGATCATTTTTGTAATAAAAGTTATCACAACAAAAAAAAATTCCACCGATTATTTCATTTCTAGATTTCAAAGAACATTTAATTTTCTCTCAATTAAAGTGAAACACTATGCACTCACTGTGAATAGCCCGGTACTCCCCAAAAGTGGACCTCATTTTATACTCTCGGAGGATCTCCAGACCTTGCAGCTCCAGCCTGGAGGGCATTCACTAAATTAAGTGAAGCTGCGTTTCAGTTCCAACTTGTCTCAGCACAACTCTGGTATCAGATCATTGTACGCCACGGTCTTCTCAGAGAGACAAGCTCAGCGCTGGATGAAATTAAGAACTTCAGCATCTCAACATGCAGATCCCTAGGATAATGAAGCGATGGGTGAACTGAAAGGCTATCAATGAGAGAAACTAATATTTGTGGTTAATGAGTTTTATGCAGGTACTGTTACTAGAACGCTGCTTTAAACAAAAGCTACAGCTCACGGCTGTCCTTGTACGAGCCTCAAATCATGGCAGATTCAAAGTCACATTCCCTGTGAGCCTCAAAGCCTATTTTCTCTACCATCCAACAGTATAAAACTCCAACAAATGTTGCATTAAAATCTTCCTAACTCCAAAATCCACGTATGTAGAGTTGCCATAGCAACTGTCATCTCAAGCCTTCCCAGGGGAGAAAATAAGTGTGTGTCCTACCTGGTTAATCGGTGTTTGTGTTACAGAGAATTGAAGGGTAACTTAGTTCCACCAAAAAATAGAACATATACTGAAGTGCTACCATTTTAATGTGACATTATTTAATCTGAATAAGAATCCACTTTGCATGTGCCTTCAAATTATAGTATTTATGTAACATTCAATACAATATATAAAAATATTGCTGCCAAATATACCTGACTTACCGTGCTTATTGATTGGAATAAAATGGGCATTTTAAAAAAAATGGGAAACGGGAAGGAAGGGGGAAGAGTAGATGGGATTAAGGACTTCAAATTTCATAGTGGTTGTATTACAACTGAAAAAAAAAACCAAACCCAACCAAGGGTTCATGCCATCTGGATGCAAAAAATAAGCTGATGGAAAACAGTGACTGCATGGCCAACTTTTCTCCATTTCTCTTGATTCCAGGGTAAATAAAGCTCCCAAGCAGGAAGATCACACTGGCTGAGAAACCATCAACACTCACTCAGAGTCATGACTATAACTTTTTAACTCAAAAAATCTTGAAAATACTTCAAGAAAAAAAAAAAAATCTTATTTGGAGAATATATTCAGGAGCATGCTCGCAGTTATTCCTAGCTTGTCGACATATCCAGAAAGGTACTATTTTCATCTTAGCAATTACTAAATAAAAGTAATCACGGCTACGAGGCAATAAAATCTCTGTGAAACATAAAAATATAACGATGACATATCCTTCTATATTAGTTCAGTGACATAATTTGAGAAAATCTGATCTTATGGGTATATTCAAGATCACAACTACATCTGCACACAGTTAAAGAGCACAGATGCAGACTTCAAACCTGCAGAGACAAGGATTGCTTTTAATCTAACGGTTATAGCTCTGGCAAGTCTCCAAACGGCATTCCTCCTCCAAAATCCTCCCAGGAAGCCACGTATCTGTACCCGCTAATACGGGATGCCATCGGTCCGAGTAAAACGCCCAACGCGCTCCAACGGTTACGCAAAGCAGTCTTGGGTTTGGGGGAAGCGAGGCACCTGGCTGGGTTCTGGCCTGCCTGCTACGTAAAGCAGAGATCAGTTTAACGGTAAACCCAAACGTCAGATTTTTCAGTATAATATGCTAGGGATTCGGGGAATTTAATTTAAGCAACAGTATTTAAATATATGTGGTAATACTAAATAAATGTAGGAGAAGAAAACAGCTTGTGATCTCATAGTCCTTCATAACCAGAGCTAAACACCGTCAGAAGAAAGGGAGAACACAGTGGCAAGAAAAATCCCACCCCACCCCGAGCAAGGCTACTGAACACAAACCCACAGAAGTTCCTCCTGCCCCAGTAATCTCCGTACAACGCCACCAACACACCCAAATTCACCATTTCCGGGGGCTCCTATCACATCCCTCCTGTGCAATTTTTATTTTTTTTTAAACTTACTTTAAATTTGGGATGTGCTTTTTATCTCAGCTACCTTCGTAGGAGATTCTCCTGCAAAGGAGGAGGAGGAGAGGGATGAAGCACCTCTGGGAAGGTTCCTGCCTCCTTTGGCTTTGCCGCTGGACTGGGAAGAGGCTGTGCTGCCCGACTTTCCCACTGGCCACCACGTGCTGGTGAGCAGGGACACCGGGGCAGGGACGCGCTGCGGACAGCCAGCCCCACAGACAGAGCGCTCGCCTCGGCTCTGTCGGAGGATGGCGAAGGGGGTTCTGCCGCAGGCACTGACCCAGGGTGCCATGCACACGTTGGGGGGTGTACTTCCATCTGCCTACCTCAGCCATCTTTTAATTTTCTCTTAATCATAAATGCAACTACATTACACAACAAAGGTTAGAAAAACCAGTAATAAGAAATGATGAAAAGTGGTTTTTTTTCGTAACAATAAATTTACTTTTATAAAAAGCAAACCAGTAATTTAAGAACTCTACATAGATCACATTGATTTAACCACAGATGCTTTTTGCCCTTCACTTTGTTTTTCCCATTAAAGTATTGCCTCTGGAAACTCACAACGGTGTAAGTTTTAAAAGTATTTGCGTTACAAGAGATAAGAAAAACGTAAACTATTACTGCCACCTATGAAGTGATGTTTCCAACATGTGTTAGAGCGTATCGCATGCTCTGCCATCATGGTGCTCATTACAGTATCTGTAAAAGGAAAACAACAAAAATATGAAAAAAAAAAAGAAAAAAAAAAGAAAAAAAAGAAAACGTGACTTTGTGAAACCTGATTCACCTCAAATACATCTCCTGAAACACGGCTCAAGCACGAGCACGTTGCTGGGGAACAGCCTTCCTGTGGAAGGAGTGCACCCGGCAGCCCCACGGCAGCGGTGCGCCCCGGGGTCCCAAGGCACTGCCCAAGGCAGAACGCGGCAGAGCTCCCTGTGCCGCAGGAGGGGATAGCAGAGGGGCACTTGGCACCCAACTGCCGGCCCCGACAACCCCCTACGCAGAGCCCTGCCTCTGGAAACGAGTCGCAGTCTGAGACAACCACAGCGGGTGAGCAACCAAGCGGGAGGCTGCGGGGAGTAATCCAACCCCGGCACCGGGTGCGAGGCCTGGCCTCCCTCGGGACATGCTGCCACACCACCTCCACCCTTCCCATCCTTTCACTTCTGTACTCTGCAATTCTGACCCAGTTTGACTCATTGATCTAGCCACTCTCTGAGTGGCTTCCAGAGCAATCCCTGCTCGAGCGCCGCGCTGTATTGATTGCCATGGAGCCATGGCTCCTACAATTGCTTCAACAGCTCTTTGAGGCCACTTTGCTCCTGATAAGATACCCACATGTCTGTGGAGAATTTAAAATAGTTTTGTTGTCAAAACCAATTACGCCGGGAGCGTAAAAGCAGCGTTTCATCCCTACAGCCCCTCTCCAAACGTGCAAGTTAATGAGCTGAGCAACAGGCGGGGACAGACACCGTCCCCTGTCCTCAACCTCAAAACCCACCGACCCTTCAGCTGATCGATGGTTTTGATCGTTAGGAGCCACTCAGAGCTGGACAGCAAGTGACCCCCTCTTCTCCGTGGGGACTCTGCTCTGTATTTAGTGGCTTTCTACCAAATATGTACTCAATCTGAGCAAAGAGCGGGCACACTTCCAGTCCCCAGTACTGTGTCCTGGTCCTCAAAGGTTATATCAGCATTTTATATATTTTTTTATATAAAATTGTGTATAAAATTTTGTATATATTTTAGAACATATTCTAATAGTTACAGGAAAACACAAAAAAACCTCACCCCAAAACTTCGGCACCAGCAGTGACTCCCAGGCGTGGAACAACGCCCACACGACCACTGCAGCAAGGCAAAAGAAACTCAAAGACCGGTGAAATGCAATAAGGACAGCTGTATTCCACACCCATGAGGAGACAACACGCTGCATTACCAAACCAAACCTATAAAAATTATAACTGACCATGTGTTTTCTGAATTTTTAGATAGCGGACAAAGAAACCGGCTGAGCAAATGCAAGCTGTGAAAATGTCAGGAATTTGCTTTTCCATGTGCCACCTCTGATACACTGCACGTTTTATCTCCACCCTGTAGTGCAGGCTCCGATATCCAGCTTCCCTTAAGCCACATCACCTTCCTCCAGCCTGCTGCAAACGCTACGGCTTGAATTATTTGCCTGTTATGAATTACTTGCAGCACACTTCTAGTTCTTTTTTTTTTTTGTGGTTGTTATTTTCTACCCTGAACAAGGTAGGTATTTTCAATATGCTCTCTACCAAACAACATTATGCTTGTATTTATTGATAAAATAAAATAAATCCATACGGTGAAAACTACAACATTATATATAACACTATTTCTCAGTTTAAAAGATTGCGTTGCATGAGCTTTTCAGCAGGTGCAATTTCCATTCCAGCAGAGACCTGTGTGGCTGAGCTTAAAGACAATATTTTCCAGAGAATATATCTGACAGGAAATCACTAGCAATCACAAAAAAGTACAATTCCCTCACCCCTACTCAAAAAATAAAGTGACAGAAAAGAAAGCCAAGCAGCAAAGCTACCGCAGCTTGATCTCCGCGTAGAGCAGAAGGGGGAAAAGCCCCAAGAGCAAAGCCTCTTCTGCTGTCCTGCAAGAATTTGCACCAGAATCTTCCGCTTTCGAAGAAGCGCAGGGGAATTCAGCTCTGTGACTACAGGGAAAGCCAAACCTTTTGCTACTAAATGCTTTCCAACACTGGCAGCAGCCTGGGAAATTCTTTGGGTCTCTCTATCACCGGGTTAAATCTTTGCAGACAACAACATCAAGCACTTCATCCCGGTCACCTGCAGGCCTACAGCATCCTCAGGCCTACAGCGTCCCCAGGCAGGCGCACAAAAGCCGCGCCACGCTCCCCGCAGCCGACCGCGGTTACAAACGGGCCCAACCACGTTTAAAGCTGCTTATGTGGCGTCTTATCTCTTCCTCGACAGGGAGAGCGGAGGTGTTTGAAGCATCGGCGAGGCTTGGCAGACCTCCTTTCCAGTTGACATTAATTCCCCTTAGGGATGCAAGGGCTGCCTGCAAAGCCCATGGCAGAGGTGAGACGATAACGCAAAAACCTCCACAACCTCTGCTTCCCCCGGGCCACCCCCTCCTCCTCCACTGGTGAACCAAGGCCAAAACAACTGCAAATCTCTGTCCAACCAACTTCCCGAACAGCAAGGGACAGAGCTCTGGTGCAGACACCTTTCTATGGAAAAGGCTTGGAGCCAAAGCACGGACCTGCCTGGACAACACCACCGTAGTCTTCCTGCAATTTCATTTCAATGACCCCCAAGTTTAAGAGCTGCAAATTTGGAAATTATATCCCTGGGACAAAGTGAGATGTGTTAGCTGGGATCTGAAATTCGCTCTCTCCTTTAAAAGGCGCAATAACTTCACCCACAGCAATGAGCTTGCCCAAGTCTGATGCTTTTTCTGAGGTTGCATAAGTGTAACATTTTGGACTGGCGTGTGGTGAATGAACTCCATGGGTTTAAGCAGACACTGCTTACAAAAAGCAGCAACCTGGCATTTGCTCCGGGACTCCGGCTATACCCTGTAGCTCACGGCAAGGCTAAGTCCCCCTGGGCTAGTTTAAAAATTCCCAACACAGAGAGCAGTGTCAGTCTAGTCCTGGCACCCGGAGCTCAGGACAGACAACGTACCCTGTGGTGCAAACGTGCCCTGAGCATGCTCTTTGTGAAGCACAGCACTCATCAGACCAAGCGGTGCCCTCAGTGCTGAACTCCAGAAGTGTAGGAGCCCACTTGATTATTTTTTGATGGGTTTTTTTGCTTACATCTTGTATTTAGAATGATTTAGTTACGAGATGCCTCTTTCTGGACAGTATGACAGCTAATTCCCACTTATCCTACTGGAAAGATACAATTGAAAAGGATGCAACAAGAAAACTAATGGCTAATACGATTGCTATTGATCATTTGCCAGTTTATCAAATGAATAGCCCACCAGCTAAATGGGGAAGGAAAATAGCGCTATATATTGCACGTCTCAGTAACGAGCTAACTGGATAGCTCATTTTACAGTCCATGTAAAGCTGAACACCAGTACGTAATTTACAGCTGCAATGAATCCTGGTACAGCAGACGCACGTTTGGTCATTTTCACCTACCTTTTCGGCTGACTGGGCAGTGCCAAAAAATATTGGAATGAAGGCAAGCCATACTATACAGGTAGTGTACATAGTGAATCCAATGGGTTTAGCTTCATTAAAATTCTCTGGGACACCCCGAGTCTTGATGGCATACACAGTACATGTAACCATTAGAAGAATGCTATAACCCAAGGAACAAATGATTTGTAGATCCGTAATGTCACATTTGAGAACTCCTCTGGCTTGATCAGGGTTCATAGTTTTCTGCTCATCGTAATCTACGATGATGTTGGGTGGGTCAACTGCAAACCAAATAAAGACACCTAGAAGCTGAACAGATATCAAACTCGACGTGATCGCCAGCTGCGACGTGGGGCTTATAAGCCTAGGTGCTGTCACTGACTTTTTGCCCTGTTCAAATATGCGGTAGATGCGGTTTGTTTTAGTTAACAGGGCTGCGTAGCTGATGCACATCCCCAGGCCCAGGAAGATACGCCGGAAGGAGCACACTGCAACGTTTGGTTTGGCGATCATCAGAAACGTGATGATGTAGCACAGAAATATCCCTGTTAACAGGACGTAGCTGAGTTCCCTCCCAGAAGCCCGGACAATGGGAGTGTCATTATATCTGATGAACGTGGCCATGACAAAAATGGTGGCAATAATTCCCAGCATAGCCAGGAAGACGGGTATCACAGCCCAGGGCGAGTGCCATTCCAGCTTGACGATAGGTATTGAGCGGCATCCTGTTCGGTTCTCGTTGGGCCGCTCGTTGTATGAGCAGAGCAGACAAGTCACCTCGTCGGCCTGGTACTGATAGCCGTCGCAGAGCTCGCAGTGCCAGCAGCACGGCATGCCCTTCACCATCTTCTTCCTCTCTCCCGGCTTGCATGGCAGGCTGCAGACAGAGGATGGGACTTGGCGCACTCCTTTGCCCCACTGCATTTCATCGATCTACAAGACACGTGAAATAGAAGGCGGCTGGTTATTTAGATGTTACTCTCAGACAGTGGCAGGGGGTGAGGAACCAAGGGGGAACCTACAACAGAGGAAAAACAAATGGATAAACTTTATATGTTGTAGACTCTGCTTCTCCAGGAACCACACAAACTAGTGTCTTCGCGTGGGACTCTAATGCATGACTGTACTTACACCCTTCATTTTTCATTTTTATTAGCAGTATATTCTGGCAGAATGACACACAGCATCAGATAAAACAGTAGAGTATACACCTCCTCCTTGCTTCATGAAAATTAGTAAGAACACTACAATGGCTTGAGGACAGCAGCAGTTATGTTCACAAAGCTCCTTTCCATGCATCTAAAGCATCAGACCAGAATAAATCTCCCTTCTTGGAACTACTACCGACCAGGTTAATATTTTAAATGAAGTGGAAACGTGTCTTACGTAGGGCACGTAATTGGTGAGAATGTGGCAAGATCTGCAATATGAGCCATGTCAGAAATACAAAGGACAAAGAAAACAGTTATAAATGAAAAATGCAACAATTAGATAATACTTCATTTCAAAGTCACTGTTGAAATACCATACAGGCTTCTGGGACTGCAAATGAGAAATGATTATACTAAATACATGGAAAGTCTCCCTTGCTCTGCAGTCTCAAGAATCCTGAACTCCAAAGTAAGTGCACAAAGGCTCCCAAGTACTGCACAAAATTAGACTCAAATCATTCCAAAATATTATAGACTAAAGCCACTAAGCAGTTTCCAAGAACAAGGGATGTTTAGCATTGGAGCCCCCTGAAACAGTCCGGACCGGAACCACTGGGAAGGTCCTGACATTCCCAGCTCCAATTCATTGCACCAAGTACCAACTCAGCTGCCCAGCAAAATTCCAGTGGCTCCACCAGCTCCTCTGTGTGTGTGTATGGATGGCTTTTCCAACTACAAAGCCGGACCTCCTGGGATAGGTGTGAATAAGTGTTATTAAAAACAAGATTTCAGCTATTTTTTTTTTTTTTTTACGTTAAATGCTTACAAGTTCCACTATTTTCCCTACAAGTAACAAATTCTAAGACGAGTTTCTTGAATCAGCTGCCTCGACTATTAATGTACACAGGAAGACTGGGGTTTGCAAGTCTTAAATTGAAGGATTAAGTTGTGCCTCCCTAGTTTAATTCAAAATGGATCCTGTATCATCTTCATTGCATGTATTTGAAAAAAAAAAACAAACCCCTAAAGTCACACACTGCTCAAATACTATACTACCAAGAGTCTCTGCAGTGAATGATGTAAAAATAATCCCTCAATAACAGATATTCTAGAGGTCTGGCACTGCTTGAGAAACTTCATTAACCTTCCATATGCACAACTTATACTGAGAGAAAAAAAAAAAAAAAAAAAAAAAAAAAAAAAAAGAAAAGATCCATGAACTCTCCTTTCATACTGCACTGAGCTGAAGGTATGTAGCTTATAGAAACAGAAGGAATATCGATGTCAAAGGAGAATACAAAGACTCATTTAACTGCCCTGGTAAATGGAAGTTTGGTCTTACTGGAAGCTCTCACAAGGAGCCAGGAAATTCGTTTCTGTGCCCGACTGTCCCCACTCCAACTAGTAAGGGCTAGCAAGCCCTTTACAATCCCAGAGTTGAATTCCTAGGTTATGCGTATGCCTTACAAGACAATGGCAGTAAGCTGGCACCCGCGAGTGTAACTCGCTGCAGAGGTACAACCAAAGATGTTCGCAGGAAAGAGAACCAAAGAGATGGTGAGCAAAGAGAACCTGGGCCAAGATTTCCAACCCATAACACAGGTATGAAAAAATTCATTACAATTCCTTAAGAAACAAACTGACCAACAGTTTGCATCTTCTTTTACTCTTCTTAATCACTGATTTGTATCTTGCCCTTTTAAAAAGTAGACTGAGCCAGGGTAACTATAACTCACCTGTACAGCCGGGAAGCGAAACACACCGATCCAGTCTGGAGCCTCCGCCTTCTCTCGTAACTACCAAACACAAGTCACTCGATGCCCTTTTGCAGCACGCATCAATATGAAATGAGGAAGGCATTCTAACCGCATGGATTTTGACTCAGCAATGAAAGGATTCGCATCAATTTTCTGCATGCGAATATCTCACAGAATTATTAATGTGTTATCATATCCCCACTCCCTCCTTATGACTATAAAAGGATGAATTTCCATATTCTCAAACGCATTCCATGGCGTTGCTGCTTAGTGGGGACAGCCTAAAGGTACTTTGTTCTGCACAGATGCTGTGTATAAAGAGATAAATAGAAGATCAGGCAAAACTACGAAAAGTCCTTTTTCAGGTCTCCTGGGACGACACCATGATAACTCTGTATCGCTGGCCTCAGACAGATTTGCACCTTTCTGCTGCTTTTGGTGAGAAAATTAATGATGAAAGCTGCCTGTCAGACAAAGCACCTGGCATCAGAGCCTGGTGTTGGGAGGTGAGAATCCGAGTCAAGCTAGAGACACTTTTCCCACTCAGAAAAGAGTAGTTTTGAAACACTTTTTGTCTTTGAAATAAATTGTTGTTTCATAATTCCTTTCAGAAATGCAAACAAAAGCAATAAAATGTTTGTCTGTATTTGGCTGCTTCAGGATCTAACAATTGTGCCTAATGTCCTTTTTTGCTGCCCCACTCTTCCCCTCCCTCCTTCCAGCTTTTTCTGCAGTTTCCTTCAAATAATTCCGCTTTTGAAAACTTGAATGTAAAAAAGACTTGTTTTGTGGCAAGTAATTGTTATATTCATCCACTTCTTGCATTTACTCTTTTGTGCCCCCGAGCTCTCCCAACGCCTATGCACCGCCCAGTTCATAAGTGCCTTGAGCCAGAGGAAGGGGATCCGTTCCCAGTATAAATTCTCATTATGCTCACTACAGGGCAAACATTAACCAGAAGTGCTTAGTCTGTCTCATAAGGCCAAACATAATTGTTCATTTTAATAAATAAAGTAACTCAATATGTGTGTATAATTTAAAAATTGCTGCTTTTTTTTTGCACTACCACAAACATTTCTGTAATAAGCTATTTGTTCTGAGCTAAATTGTTTCATGCAATGTTTGATTAAAATAAAAATCACTGCAAAAATGATTACATCAGTGGTAATTAACCTACTCGGGGGGGAAAAATAGCCACGTTCCCAGATACGACTTTCATAACTGTGCCATTAATTTCACAGACACATTAGAAAACAATTGCAGAGGATTGCGCTGATTTGTGGCCACCTCCGCAGATTGCTTTTAGGCTCCAGTGACTAAGTCAGCAGTTCAAGCAGGTTTTGTATATTCAACTTTCCAGACAGCAATATTTGCATGCCTTAGCTCTCAGGGCTTAGCTATTAGTGCCTTGTAATTAGTTTCTAAATCCGGGGCTTTAACACGGTAATGGTTTTAAGCTAAGAATATGTCAATAACGCACAGTCAACAGAGCCTTCTGCAAAATAGCCACTGAAACCCCGCAACAGATAATGGCAGCGATACGCTGAACTACCAGAGAAAGATGCAAAGCTACTCCGACGACTGGCCCAGACACCGCACAGAAGGTGTTCACCTCGTACCCTAACTTATTTTAATGCCACTGCCTGCATGGGATTGACAGAAAAGCCTTGAGACGAGCACAGAGCCTGCAAGGTGACGGAGGCAAAAAATCCCAATGGCTTTTGCTTGGGATGAACAAACCACTGCATCTTGAGCGGTGCAGGTTCAACGCGTTTTCATGGTAGCATAAAAAATTCCCAGAAACGACAAACCCTCTATTTTAAACAGAATGATCGTTTTTCGCAGCAGCAGCGGGCCAGCTCCAGGAAGCTGCCGGTCCCTTCCCCTCTGCAGGGGCCAAAGCCGTGGTCCCACCCCAGCCCCTCCACAGAGCCCAACTCCGCTCGCCCTCCGAGGGGCTATTTTTTTTGTTTCTCCCCGCTTTCAGCACTGTTCCACAGGAACACTTTGTCAGCGAGACGGAGCATCAGCCCGGCACTGCCTTCCTCCTGACGCCAGGGACGATGCGGTTTGTGTGAGCGAGGGCTTCTAGGTGTCTTGGGACACTTCAAAAGAAAGCTCCTTTGGAAGAAAAGCAAAATCTCTCCAGTTTTCCTGCTCTGCTGTACTAATTAACCTAAATCCCTCCAATCTATCTTTATAAAGAGAAGCTAAATGTCCTTACATATTTTTTGTTCTTGTTTCTCCTGCTGCTACCCAACCGCATCCTGGGCTGCATCAAGAGAAGCGTGGCCAGCAGGTCGAGGGAGGTGATTCTCCCCCTCTACTCTGCCCTGGTGAGACCCCACCTGGAGTACTGTGTCCAGTTCTGGAGCCCCCAACATAAGAAGGACATGGACCAGCTGGAGAAGGTCCAGAGGAGGGCC